>DWMG01002105.1:0-13798 GCA_018244855.1 Elbella merops | reverse complement strand
AATTCAAATTGGTGTAGTGTGAGTGCAGTGGCGATATCAAAGTAGACGATCACAGATGCAGATACTGTGTGACGTTTGCGACAACATGAGCCGTCGTGACCTTGACCTGACGGATGACGGATTCCGTCCTTGCGGGGTCGACGACTCCAGATAGGTATGTAGGTTGCTTGTTTTGTGTCTAGCCTTTGCTGTTATCTTTGGGCTGCTTTTAGTGTGAGATAGGTATATTAAAGTGGGAGTTAAAAGCGATTCCAATAGTAAATATTATTCGTGTTAATTATAGAATGTTTCACATGGAAATTCTTTGCCCCATTGACTTCGACTGGTTTTTACGTAGTATCCATATTATTAAAGACTTTTTCTAAGATATATTAGTAGAGATCAAATAATAGCAGAAGTATTTTTGATCACCATGAAGTAAATAGCTACTAGTTTCGAAATATCAGGCAACAGATAATCAGATATGCGATCTTCAATATCAACGTGGATTAAACCGAGGCGGTAGATACAAAATATTATCATACCGATTCTCTAATCGGTGATAATTTCAAAATAATTTCACTTTAAATTAGATAAATTTATTAATTCAGCTCGTTGAGCATGCTTATTAGATAGTAAATTTGATGTGAATTATACAAATAATTGCAAATTAGCACTGTTGCGTAAACTGTAATTCCAAGCATCTGTGCAGCGAACTCTCCACTAACTAATTTAGCGGTGAGTATCCAACAATTATCATTTTGTGCAAACATTAAAATGCGAGTGTGATACTAATTTAGCAACATCGTATCTTTGTTAGTATCTATTGTTAACATGACAAAGAAAAATTGAATTGGCTTTCTGAATATACATTGCTTTGACATATAATCGATGTTTTATAGTAATTTAAACGTGCGACTTGAACTAGTCGATATCGCCGTTTCGTATATCAAGATAATGTAATGAAGATTCAAATTAACATGTAACAAGATTGGTACGTGTTCTTATTAAAATATATATAAGATTACGAATCGCCTTTTTTAAAATGAATATTTGCGTATAAAAGTAAAACACTATAGAGACAATATTATGGCAGACGCAACATTTTCTGCTGGTCCACGAAAATGTATGGTAAAATACACTTCAGTTGTAATTCAGTGACTCTTGGCATTGACTTTTAAATGTAATATGTGCACTGTTTAAAGAAAATGCCTTCTCTTAAACAGAATTGCTTTTAGAACATATTATTAAACAGAACCGTTTTGCTGTTTCTTTCAGTGTTTCTTTGATGAGAGGTTCTTACTACAAGTAGGTACAAAGGGTTAATTATTATTATCATTGTTTATTTATCAAAGTATTTAGATTAATACTCTTATATATTGATATCAATGTAAACATGAAACAAGTAGGTAAAGTAGAATCGCCTGTAGATAGCTGTAGGTACCTACTGTAGGCAGCAGTAGACAACAAATACACTGTAAGTCAATTTGTAGGTTATGTAAGGATTGAAATAAACCTTATCAATGTATATTGGCAAGTTATTTTTATTCTTGCCAATAGTCAACTTACAGGCTTGATAAGGACCTATCGATTTTCCTTCTTTTCGGGAAGAGAGGGGATTTTATATAGGATGCAAGACTCTTTGAAGGAAAGCTCGTGTTATGTATTTATACTTAAAAACCAATTTATTAAAGCAACGCATAAAATAATCCTTATTTAGGTACTTATACAAGTATCAGATGTATCAAGGTTATTTACAGCTCACTAACACCTATGTATTTACCTACTCAAGAGAGATGATCATATGTGTACCTACTTAAAACGCATAGGGTATGTGATTATTATTCAGGTAATTGACCGACTCGCTCCCTCCGAATAGATAATTGTGTCAGTACACTTGATAAACTCGATTTTATGTTGACGTGATAAATTAAGATTCGCCATGTTGGAATCATATCTATTATGATTATTATTATTTAAACATAACATCACACCTATAATCCGCCAGTATTTGACCTATCTGGTCAAGATAGTTGAGTCTTCGTTCCATTCGGCATCTGCATCAATCAACATCAGCGCAAATAATATAATAATTTCAAATAAATTCGGTATGATCATGATTATACTGACTTCTAACTACAATATATTTAAAAGATTACATTTAAATTCAACTGTACATTCGCATTCGAAGCACCAAAGTATGCAAATTGAAATTAATTTATTAAAGATTCGATTGATCGTAAGTTTTAAGCGTAATGGCGTCAGTACTTGGAACAGAAATAACCTGGCCGCATAACTGCGTATCCGTTTGACGAATCATTCATTTTGCAATGTTGTTCATTAAAAGGTTTTTAATTATTTGACGTTGTCAGAAACGGAGGATTGCGGTATCACCACCTATCGACCCTAAACCTCACCATATACCTACGTTGTACCTAAAGTTCAATCCACTTGCCAAATAGCCCAACTGTGGACAGGCGCAACACAGTCTGAATACTGATTTAGAGTTAAACCTACGTTATTGTTTTCGTTTTTTTTTTCACTTTCGTCCCTGCGACTTCTTGGCCCACGACGACCTATTGAATTTTTCATGGCGTTCTTTATTAGAATTTCTTATGAGCCCCGCCGGTAACCACGCTTAACGTCTATCTATATGATCAAATGTTAGAGGAAGTTTCGCCAATTATATGTGACATTAGCATACATTTCGCATCAAAGTCAATGGTCCTTTATGAGACTTCGAATCGCTTTCATTCCAGCGATAAAAATAAATGACCATATAAAACCTACCTACCCTGAAAATAATATACCGAAAGAGAACTATATTTGAGGACAGTAAATAAACGTAGTTAGGTACATAGAGTACTATGTAGTAATACGTTTTTTATTATCGATATCACTGTGTAATTTGCACCCACAAAGTTATCACCTCGTTTTACACAACAGAAATACTGTTTTGTATTCTCGTAAACATAGCGGCCATGAAAAGCGATAAAAATAGTAATTAATAGAAAATTTCAATCTTGGTGACTTTTGTCGTGCCGCGTGTAAAATATTCGACAGTGTATTCCTCGCTAGACTTCACCGGCCGTCCCTTTTTATCGCCTGTAAATTACACTGTACCAGAAAGAAACGAATATTACAGCACACGACGCCCGCTGCAACGCATTCGTGTCTTATTCAGTAATATCGGTTATTTTGCGGAGTAATGTTGTACATTTGTATGAAAGGCGATGAAGAATCAATGTATTTGAGTATCTACATCAAGCGTTTTGTCTTAATTAAGAACTACTTATATAGGTATACCTATATAGGTAGTTATTCCAATGCGGAGCCGCGTTGTAAAAAAATTCGTATAATGTTTTCATAGATGTGGACTTATATATATTATGAACCTAAGCTACATAGTGTACCTACAGCAACGTAAAAAATGAATAAATGCCGAGCAGCGAAGGATAATTTTACTAAATGTCCTATAAAAAAGGGAACGCTCAATTTAGTTATGAGAAGCTGCGAGACCTTATAATTTATAACAATGTCTGAATTTATCCTATCATCTTTGCCACTTTGCCTAACGTTATGAATTTTTCACGAGATATCTCCGCAACAAGGGTGCCCACTAACAAAATCTTGCACTTAAGCGCGCTAACTGAGGAACAGCACACTGTAAGTTGAGTAAATAAATATTTTGCATAATAACTACCCATTTTACATAAATTCTACCTATGTACATACCACTTATTTACATTTTAAATATCATTTATGAACGTTTCCTATAAAATGAGGGTTGATTTATATACATTTCGCATAAACATCAGTAGGTACGATTTTATTGATTCATGCACACTTGCTGATATGTAGGTATATAAATACTTTCTAGTACCTATACTAGAGTAAAACAATTTTATTATTTAATCTAAGTATCTCGGATAGATTTGAAACTAGTCAGGTTATTTCAAAAATATATTATAGGTAGGTATGTTAAGCGGGTACCTGCATAATTTGATCAGTAGGTAAAACAATTACTGCAATAACAATAATAATTATAATTTATACATGAATATGCACCGCTCACTAATGATACCTATTGTTTTCTACCTCTATTGAAATGAAACGCACGTCTAATGTAATAATAAAGTGATTTGCGAACTATTCCGAAACATTCTCGAGCAATCTTTTTAAATCACATTTTTAGGCAAAAAATTGTAGGGATCTGAATTTACTGATACAAGGGAGTATAAGTTGAACCGGCTGTTGACTGCGAACGTCGTCGAGCCGCCAGTCGCTATGCTCGAATTTGGGTTGTATATCTTTCACCAAGCGATATGTTTTCGCACTCAATTCTTCAGAGGTTTAAGACTGTTTTCCGCGGCAACCGATCTGATGTAGGACGTGCAAATAAACATGGTATTTTTATCGCCGCAAACCTTTATATAGTTGTGGTCGATTTCTCCTCTTTATCTCCTCAAAGCGGTGTTTGCTTTATCATGAATAAAAAGAAAGATATGCGCCGAATGTCCAGCGATTTAATGAGTTTTATTAGCTAGAATGATACGTACGATCTCCGAGAGTCAATTTCAATGGAACTATAAGTAGGTATAGGTACGTCGTGTTTACAGGGAATTAATTAATCAATGCTATTTTTTACTCCTTTGTTTCGAGTTCATTTTTCCGTCATAAAATATAATATAATTACGTGTGTAAAATAAATAACGACGATGAAATTAAAAATGTGTGTAAAAATAATTGCACGGTCAATAAATCTGACATTTATTGGTAATTATATAGTATTTTTTTTATTCATATAATTTTTGATTCCTCAGCGATAGCGCACAACGTTTTGTTTGTGCTGAAGGCTATTTTCGATTCGATAAAGAATCATAAAACACTGCTTCCTATGTCATAAAGTATTGTCGAAGTTGTCACGCGAATATGGTTCTAAAAGCCGGGCGTTATGCGAACCACAAACAGTTTTTTTGCATGTTCCGTACCGACTGCATTGTTTTATGACGGCAAAAGGGTTACCGGCTTACGTAATCTAACAATAAATGTTTTCGGGGAGTATAAATTTTAATAGAACAGAAATTTATGGTCAATTTGCGGAGACATTTACAGCTGATGAACAAAAAAAACAGCCTTTCCGTGTCCCAGTTTCTTTAACATTAAGACAGAGTAAGCCCCTGGGCTTATCAAAATGTCAAGCATTAAATAGTTTCTACGTAGGTATTATTCTTAGGTATATGGAACTGAACTGTAGCGCTGATGGAAACGATATATTGTTATTCTACTAAAAGTCAAATGCCTAAAAGTCAAAGTCAAAGGCCTGTAATAAAGAAGTTACATAGAAGTAGGCATGTGTTTGAAGTGACTGCACGGGTCACTCACTCCTACTACTAATGGCTCTCTTTTCAAATTAACAATCAATTTATTGCTACAATCGAAAGCTAAATTCGAACGGTCATATCTCGTATCTGCCTATCTCGCAATGTATTTATTCTTATATTTTTATGGTGAAAATACCGTAGATGTTTACGATTGAAACTACAGCTATTTGTCAATGATAACTATACGCCAACTTGTTTCAAGGGTGAATGGGAAGTTCTTCTGAAAAACAACCGCAGCGAGAAAGAAAAACACGATCATAACTTTTTCAATAAATTGATAGGAAACTGATATAAGCGAGGAGAAAACATTGAACAGAATATAATACAAAGATTCAAAAAGACTACGATAATATTGTAATGCCTGCTTAATAAATTAAGCTAAAATTTATTGACAATGGATTTCCGTTAAGTAACACGTGATATAATTAATTACACTGTAATATTTAAAACAAGTATTAATTGCCGAAATATTCACACAGAAAGGGTAGTGTGAAAGACATTGTATCATTCTTTATAATTGTAACACGAAGGTATCCATAGACCGTACCTACACTGTACACATGTTTAAATGAATAAAGCTACATAGATACGTAGTCCAAGCCAACATAGAAACGGCAGAGCGGGCGAGACAAGTTCTTTCATTAAGTTTGGAAAATAAAAACAATACAAGTGAAAAGGGTATCGGATACTGCGCGCATATTCGCCAGAGAAAATTTCCTATTATGATCCCTTCCCTAAAGTCAACTACAGTATAGGTCCACATTTGTATAGCGATCGTCTGCCAACCGTGTTAGTTAGACAGGGACGGGGAGGAATTCATCGATAAAATAAAAACCACGTTAGTTACCTTAACAAAGTTATGTACAAAATTAACTGATGAAGAATAATAATAAAAGAATAATACGTGCGTGTTTCAAGAGTATGTAGAAGACATCAAGATATATTCGGCATTCAGTGCTCTCTGCCTTCTTCTTAAGAGACCTGGCATGAATATATTATATAAGAATAAACCCAAATAAGTTTTATTTCACAACGGCTGGTTGTAGGAAAGCGAAACATTGTAGGTATACCTAATTATAATAGTACCCATATTATAAAAATGTCATGAAGTAAAACCTGGGTTTATTATTAACATAGTGTGTAATAATAAGGAGGGTTTGGTTTTTTTTTCAACTTAGAAATGCAAATAATCTACAAATCTACAAGGTCAAATAAAAATCTATAGATGCAAAAAACTTGAATCGGCAGGACAGACTTTTAAATAAAAATAGTACGCGTTGGGTAAAATGGTTACAGACGTTAAGTTTTATACGCATTTAGTAATAGTTAAAATGATCGTGATATTGTTCTTATCCTTGCGGAATACAATAAACTCTTGGAAAACAATTAACATCATAGCAACAATGGTTTTTTTATTTCAAAATTTCTCTTAATACGTACAATATTACACAACATCATTTCTGTAATCCTCGAAGAGGTAGGCAGATAAGTTTATTAGACTAGAACGTTTCACCAATTACGTTGTACGTCCCACCATAAAATAGGTGGAGAGCCTACACCGGGCACAAATATAAGAGCTACCTACTACCAATACATTTAGTACTAAAATACAAACGCATTATCCTTCATGTAATTACATGTGACGACACAATAATAGTAATTATTGTAATATCGACAACATGACAGTGATGCGTCCATCACTGGGTGTTCCCACCCGCGCTCTCCCACACAGCAAACACACGCTGCCACCAGCCCAACACACACACCGCAAATACGCTTATACAAAGCTTAAGGTACGTATTTAGAGACATAGTTTTATCCGCGACCAAGAGTGGAAATTTCAATAAAAATGCAAATTTCTCCAGGCAATTTTCTTCTCAGTGCCGTGGCCTCCTTTATTGAGTCCTACTGCATTATGTTTGGGTTTGCTTCGTTATAACTTTTTATACATATACGATTAGATTACACGAAGCCTATACATGTTTACGTAATGATGTGTCAACGAATAAGCAAATGTAATTTCCTTGCGAACACTGTTTACAAGAAATTAATTATTGTTATCTCTCGTTTGCAGGTCTCGCGTTAATTTTGTTCGCGGAAGGGAACCGAAAACATTGTAAATGACTTTTTTTTTGTTCATCTATGGTTTAAATAAAGCATTTCAATAACTATATATAATCAGCATTTAAAAGTTATGAGAAAACCGTATTTTTCAATGCAAATCTATCTTGATACTTTTGTCGACTGAACAAATTCTTATGTAGATTTTTTAATTTCACCGCTAAGGCACATCATAAACATACATTTAATCGGTGTCTCTAACGTCAACTGCTCAAATTTGCATTTAAAACTTTCCGCCTAGTTGGGGCGTCTAGGGAGACAGAGGGTGGAGTGAGAGGGCGGATTAAGGATGCTGGAAGCGAGGAAAGAATACACAATTAGCCTTCTCCTACCTGCTGGCGATAACACAACCAGCTTAATAAGACCTGCAACTTTGCAATTTTCTCACCCAGCCCTAACATTACAAAGCACGGAATAGGTATTTGCTTATATTGGACAATTTTAAGTCGGGGATTTTAAAAACGGGTCCGGACTGCGACCGGAACTGAGGGGCCGGGAATGTCGGATCGATCAGCGGAACTCGGATAGTCGTTGGCTTTGTTGAAAAATCTAAATTAGGCCGTTAGTATTCACGCGAGTCTCCATAGACTGGCTCGTGTACCATCGAGTTAGGGCGCATCAAGGATACTTAATGGTTGTTGTGTATTAACTCGTGTTATCCATATTCGATCAGGGTAACAGCGATTTTTCCTGTTAGATAACAACATGAGAAACAATGTATTGACTTAAGAAAGAGCTTTTTCTTTCAAATCTTTGATAAACACTAGGTACTTATATTTTCAAACATAATACAGAGATATTAACTGAATTGTTTTTATATCAAATATAACAACAGATTTAACAAAGTTATAAAGTCGAAGTAGTGATAGCCTAGTGGTTAAGAATTCAGCCTCTCAGTACGGGGGTGCTGGGTTCAAATCCATGACGCGCACCGCTTTACAAAAAGTACGTTTTAAATATAAATATCACTTGCTAACGGTGAAAGAAAACATCGTGAAGAAACCTGCACCTTAGAATTTATAAAAAAATATATATTTTCTAAGGTGTGTGAAGTCTGCCAACCCGCACTTGGCCAGCGTGGTAAATTATGGCCTTAACCCTCTCGATACGAGAGAAGACCTACATTCCAAGAGTGGAATGATAATGGGTCGATTATTATTTTTTTTATAAAGTCGATATTATAACTGAAACTCTATCACAATTTTTACCGGTAGTAATAAGTTTTATATATGGCCAGCTAAAATTTACGGACTGAGAAAGCGCTTATGTATCTATAAAGAACACCAGGGCGTCATAAAATGGAAGTTCATACAGGACATTGCGCGCGAATGTGCCATACTCTACCCTATGCTTGCCTGTAATATCCACGATTTGCGACTGTAAAACCAACTCTACCTTGTATTATTATTTAAAAAAATACTACCTATCCTTGTTACACGAAGTTGAAGGTAAAAAAAATCTTATAGAATATAATTATCAATTGGTTTTCTGCATGCAGACAATGCATGCAACAAAGGCATGCAGAAAAATATAGATAATATATTATACCACTATTTACAAGTGTATAGAAAATCGACTAAATTATCATCATACTGCAAATGTTTACGTAAACGTATCCCAGTTCACTTATAAGACAAACAGTAATTTGGTTCTCTAACTAAACCTTCTCTTAACTAATTTCATCTGACATTTTTAAGTTTCTATACAAAGCAAGCAAGGCGTGTAATCAGTACTATCAAGTCGCTAAGGATATAATAATATCACACAAAAATCTTTTTTAATAAGAAATCTCTCAGGCTTACCTATTCTACGAGCTAGTATGAATAAATATGATAATAATATAATTGATACAATGAATAAACATAGAACCTCTTTGTTACGGTTGTTATATAGCATGTAAATAAACACATATTTCATTGTTTAGCATGTTGGTTGGCGATACGGCAGATTTGTAAGTACCTAAATATGTGAGCGTACTTGGATTGTTACATAACATTATCTCTTAATACTTCCGCTTCGATGTTTAATAATACTTCAAATATATTTTATTGTTGAGAGCTCTACAAGGCAAATGTACTCGCAGCTAGATCATATTGCTTTTAGGTATGAGGAACTAATAATATCGTTTGTTGCAGATTAAGCGCTTACAGCTTGTAAGCTGACCAAGGCGCCGGCGTTTCATGTTTAGTGTAAAGTATACCTACATAACGATGGGTAGTTTGAAGGCATATCCTCTACAATACACGAGCTAAAATTTCTTAATACCTTACGAGCGTTCAAGCCCACCCTCCGTAATAAGCCGGGAGGTCCCCGGGGAGGATCTACAAGTGATTTAAAGAGATTGTCAGTTAATGACCCTGTGTCCGCCACAAATTCAGCCCTTTCCCGTACCTCCACTGCTAATGGCCTCTTTATCTCGTACCGTTCGCCAATATTAAGTACATCAGCGAACTATGTTTTTGCCTCGACTTTGCTCTCGTCGTGTTTAAAGCGCTATGTACTCGTACATAACTGAACCAGTCATACTTAGATATTATATAGACGCAAAACAGTTTGTGCGTTTCATGTATACATATATATGGATCTAGGCACATTTAGGTAGTGGAACATGTATACGGTTTGTCTGTGAAAGTACTCAGTAGTTTCTACCGTGAAGCGATTGTTACTATAACAGTTTCGCTCTAAGGGGTGGGTTGGCGTTGCATTGGAGCGGTGTATTACAGGCGACGTTAATCGTTATGGTAAACGTACCGTAGGACGCCCTCCAGCTAGGTGGAGTGACGATATACGCAAAGTGGCTGGATGCGAAGAGCTGAAGATCGAGCTCAGTGGCGTGCTATTGAAGAGGTCTATGTCCAGCAGTGGTCGGGAGTAGGCTGATAATGATGATTAAAAAATGGAAAATGTATATCAATCTTGTTTTATACGATATACGAGTACAAACATGGATTCGAATTGTACAGATATTTATGTTGCGGCACCAATTTATAGGAACGGGAATTAATTAATACCGCCCGGTATCGGGACTTCGGGAATTCATTAGACGCTTTGCATTTAATTACCTTCGTAAGGCTTTAGCAACTAGACGGCCCTTGAGAAGAAAATTACGCACGTGACTAATTGGCTTACGGAAATATACCTACCTACCAGGACCGTGAGGAGTGGTGCTGGACATCTAGAGGCTGGAGATGATGATGTTCAGTTTATTTATTAATTAGTCTGCCAACAATTGTTACAAGATACATATTTATGAGTTTTAACAAGGTGTTGTTCTACCTACATTACCTTATACCGACAAGCATATGCGAGAACTGTACGTATCTACTCGTAAACTACATTGGTACAGTAACTAAAATATTTATGTTGTAAAAATTTCGTTTTGCAGTATGTATGTAGATATCTACAAAGATTTATTTATGAACTTTCTTCCGAGATGTTTAATAAAAATATGAAATAGACTAAAGAAAAAAATGCCAAAAAGTCAATTTCTGTCATATATAGATAAACAAAGGGCCGACAGATAGGTACTACGCACAGAGGCCAGTCATATAATTAAACGAGGTAATGCTGTCAGTGTCTTAGGAACCATGCCTCTCTTAGACATTTTAGATGAACTGTTCTTTTATAAATATTGTTTTTGCTTTTCAATACTATTATCATTATTATCAAAATGTCTCATTAAAAAGTGGTTCTCAATTGGTTTCGTAATTCGTTTTATAGATTAATATCAAAATGCACATAACTAAATGTATAGATGAACAATTAAATTTAATATCTAGGTCACTTAACCGCTTACCAACTTACATAGTCAAGGAGTCCGAGAGTTAAAAGCCAAATTGTTCTGCTCAGTGACGGCATAAGAGCCGTGACTCTACGTTAGTTGACAAAGCTTCCTTTAAAAATTTATAAAGTGAGAATTTGAACGCAAAACTCGTAGTATGGAAGTATACTTACTATCCATAAAATAAAAACATAATATCACGCCAATAAACCCCTGAAGGGGTAGACAGAGGACTGTAGTACACTCCAATGTTTCACCAGTTACGTTTACGTCCGTGCACCGTACTACCGCCACTACGCAAACAAACGTAATTTAACGTAATTTGTAGTGTTTCAAGGTCATAAGCACAATAGTAAAAGAGGACAAGGTACAAGGATGCCCTTTCAACAATAGCACAGTGTTATAGGTATCTGCTCTGCGACTACGTAACACATGTGTTTGCCGACTGCAAGCTCCTATGATCATTAGTGTGACGTTATTTAAAGAGAATATTTGTAAGGATATTTGTAAGGATATTTGTAACTGCTAATTGATTACTTCTGTTCCATTAAAATATATGTAATCAATAGACTTTTTGTTTTATAAATATTTTCATCATCATCATCATCATCATCAGCCTATATCAGTTCACTTCTGGACATAGGCCTCCCCAAAAGAGGGTTTATGCCCGTAATCTCCACGCTGGGCATGCGGGTTGTGATCGCAGGGCACAGCTTTTCGCACCGCTGACGCTGCTGCCCGTCGGCGGCCAGGGCATTTAGCCGTGCCTATTTAGGCTGCGCTATACCGCAATCAGCCGGTCGCCAGAGCCTCGTCTGCTATAGTCTGTTAGAGCCTCGTCAGGGTGCACCACGTGCAGGTGAGGTTGACTTGGGCTCCTGAGATGGTGGTTGGAACCCCTTACACCCCCTATGATATAATAATAAGAATAATAAGGTAATAATTAAATAAAGTTTTCAATTTCAAATTTGTAACGTGTGAAGAACCGGTGACATTTTGGAGACTAATTAATTAAACATGGATGATGCCAAAGGTAAAATTATATTATAAAAAAAATAAAATATATTAAAAAAATAAAATAAATAAATATATTATAAATATATAATATATTATTATTATAATTATTTTATTAAAATTATATTATTATTATATTATTTTATTATTTTAACAAGACACGACTTTGTTTCTCACCAAACAGATTAAATGTTGGCCGTTATTCATTATTTAAATGCTGGAATATACTTAGAACCTTAAATAATTGCGGAAGAAGACCATATAACGTGGTATTGAAGGAGTTATAAAAAATAATAAAGCGATTTATTGATTTTACGATCGACGCATTGTAACTGTTAATTTTAACGTGGTCTGTGAAGCATGGAATTCTTTGTAAAAATTGCTATTAATGGTCACTCGTCCTAGATCTGACCGCGTCTAGCATCGTATATCGTCGTAGATCACTTGCAGTTTGGTCACGTCTACTCATCAGGTATCAACGAACTCCGATATTTTTTCTGCATGTTGTATTGAGATTCTAACCGATTCAGTGACAAAAACTGACACATTAGCACGTAGCGCTTAGACTCTACAATTTGTTACGTAACTTGAATAATAATAAATGCATAATATGTCCAGTTTAAAATACTAAGTCTGAACAGGTTTTGAGAAGTACCGTGCGGAATAAGTGAGGATAGACACAAGTATACACACAATTTTACACACACATGCACTCATGAATTTACACACACACACACACACACACACACACACACACACACACACACACACACTGACACAATTAAAGTCGCGCGCTCAGTGACTCTACATTTGCTGTATACGACGTAATATGCCCCACGGGTGTAATATTCATAATAGCACAGTGGATAGACAACTTAATGGCCACTCGCAAAAATCTCTGCCAAAAGTTATAATGGTCACTGTATGTGACTGCGAAAACCTACGATTTTAGCAGAACAGACAGCTTCACGTTTTTCTTCGATTAAAAGTAAAATTGGCATAACCGAAACAGAAAATAACTATTATAATATTTAAATTATTACCTACATCGAAGCTTTTTATACCAATATTATGTAGGCTTCTGGCATTGGCGCATAATAGTTTACTTAAAAAAAATATATTGGGAAGTGGTTTTCAATCTGTAGAAGACCTTCACAGACGACGCAATAATATATTTAATCTATTGTATTATAATATATACTATTGCGACAATTAACAGCAGGTGATAGCTATGCTATAACATATATATTTCCACGTACTCTGCTCAATAAAGTATCGCTGCTCTTATAATATTATAGCTACGTGTGCGGTCTTTCAAGCGTTACTGTAGAAAATATTGTGACATAACGAACCGTGCTTTGATATAACATATATTATATAAAAGAAAGTGACATCACGCTTGTAATTGCCGAAGGGGTAGGCAGAGGAGTGTAGTATACTCCCTCGTTTCATCAGTTACGTTTACGTCCCCTGGAATAAGTGGTGAGCCTATTACAACCCACCAGGAATAGATCCAGAC
>DWMG01002104.1:0-13798 GCA_018244855.1 Elbella merops | reverse complement strand
TATATATATATATATACATACATACATACATATATATATATATGTATATATATATATATATATATATATATGTATATATATGTATATATATATATGTATATATATATATGTATATATATGTATATATATATTTCGAGTAACAGATTGGGTAAAAATGGTGGGTGTTTCTTTGGACCGTTTTTATACGGAACACATGTTCCCAATCTCGTTCAAATTAAAGCATTTGCTTTACAAACAACTAAAGAGATAATATAATATAAAAATATAAAAAAAAGCATTTGTAACGCATCCTTTTAAACGTACAAAGATAAATATGAGTATGCATAGTCTAGATCTAGAACCTACAACAGATGTTTAAGAAAATCATTTAAAATATCTGTGCAGATGGAAATCGAATTCGGGAACTTAGCACACCGGAAAGGCAAAGACACTAACGTTCTCAGACGTCATTAACTCTCAATTATACATTTTGAACAGTCACAGAAACTTCAAAAGTTTTATTCGTACATTTCAAACAATATTAATATGACGTACCAGAAATTTCTACGAAAACACAATGTTAATTTTTCGGAAAATATTACTAAGCATATGCCAGACATTTCCGAGAACATTCGGCGACCTATTTTATACTTAAGGAGAATAATGCAAGAAATACAAGGTAATTTCCGTTTAACGTGGAATTATTGTGAGATGCGAAAACGGTTAACAAAAGCCCTTCAGAATTTTAATAACGACCATAAATTAGTCTGACCCATATTATATAACTTACGTGTCAGGTTCATATCATCATCATCATCATCATCATCATCATTATCATCAATATGCTCACCACCTATTCTATGGAACTTAAATGTAACTGGTGGTACACTCCCACGTTTCACCAGCTGCGTTCACCTCCCATGGAATAGCCTATTGCCATACACAGGGCACAGATCAAGACTCCGAGTCACTACAAGAATTTCTAAATTAGAACATTCCAATAGAACCTGATCCGGCATTTGAACCCAGGACCTCACGATTGGCAGTCGCGCTGCAATCACTCGACCAAGGAGGCCGTCTATAGATAATAAACATATTGACATCTGATACCAAATTAGGCAAAGGCTGTGCTATATTAACCAGATCTGACAAATTACATTATAAAAATTGTGAATATCACTCTATCCATAATTTTGGATATCATTTCGTTTATCATTTTCCACATCAATCTGTATATCACTATGAGTGATATATGTACATATATAATTTATAATTAAAATTATAAAATAAACCTAATTTAATACTTATATTAAACATATGGTAAGGTACCTGTACAAAACGACTATCTAAGAAAGATATTTGGGAGATCAGCAGTGGCCGGTAACTACAGCTGAGACCTACTGACATTTCATCGAGCCTCAGTTTACTTTCACCCGGAAACTTTGTATCGACATTCATTCATAAACTGCAAACCTAATTGGTGCAAGGAACGTATGGAATGCGTTGGACAGAAAGGCGCGTGAGGTTGCCAAGGCGTACTTTGTCAACGTGGCACACTATGGCCTTGATCTTTCTCATCCTTACAGGACATCCGTATTCAACAAGGGAATAGTAACAAAGGGACTGGAGATAATAACTATGAAAGTGAAGTATATTAATTAATAAAGCAATAAAAATATTAATTATTATTATGTAGTTATAATAAATGAAAACTACAAAAATATAATAAGGGACAACAATGAAAGTTTCACACCTTAAGAGTCTGTTTTAATAGAATAAAGTAAACGTTGACTTGCTGTATTGTTTTAAAAGCGTTTGGTTTTATTCACGAAGCGAAAACAGTCTAATCTGATAACACACGAATGTTCACATCACGAACAGAACGTTTTAAGACCCGCGTAATCATACATACAACGACTATCGCTTATTTGCGACCATAGTACAATATCTCAAAAACACTATCTGTCACAAAACAGTTCCGAAAGTTCGATATCATAATTATTCTATGACTGTTATAATATAATGTGACTTACAGACTATTCTATGGTGTATAACTATTACAATAGCCGTAGAATAATTATGATTTCAAGCTTTATGAACTGTTTTATGCAATATAATGTTTTTGACATATTACACTCTAGTCGCAAATGAGCGATACTCGTATATACCGTTTTCCAGCCGTCACTGGATATTTCACCGGCACGTCAACCCCCGCAGCCCTGTCATTACTCTGATGGAATTTTATCGGTTCCCCATCGACACGCCGCACTTGTGCCACTCGTATCCGTCTGCGGTTGGAATCAACGTAAAACCTCCATTGAATTTGTTTAAAATGAACGCCGTGTTACCTACAAATGATTTTACGCTTATATTATCAGGTTCAAAATCAGGTATTGTATTCATGTGAATATGTAATTACCCAATAAAGTCATAGTGAAATAAATATAAGATGTTCGATCTAATAATCACAGCACGAAAAAGTTTTAGAAAGTTTTAAAAAAAAGTTTTAGAACGTTTTAGAAGTTCATGTCACTATCGCCAATTTTATAATCGTTGTACTATTGAACACGTGTCTCCCCCAGAATAGGAATGTAAAAGCCATAATCTGCCGTGTTTGTTCAGCGCAAGCTAACAGATTTCACATAACTTAGAGAACATTGCACAAAACTTTAAGGGTAATGTGTGTAATCATAATTTCGACCTAAAACTATCATCAATATTTTGTACTCCAAAGCGTAACTTCACGCCAATAATCCTCAAAGGGGTAGGCAGAGGAGTGCAGTACACTTCTAGTTTTCAACAGTTACGTTTACATGCAAACATGGAAAAGGGGGTGAGCCATCTTAGTTCCATGTGAGTACCAAACCTAATACCCAGCACCAATTGTAAAATACATAGTAAACAATTTATAACACAGAGGAAACACAAATAATGCATAGCTTTTATTGTTCAAGAAAATAACACGTACTACTAAGAACTAACTAAGAAAATAATACGTACTGCTAGGGAAGATACTTCTACTTAATATACCATAAAATAAAAAATGCTATAAAACGAAAAATATTATACTATAAAGCAATAATTATACACAAAGCAATAATTAAGATATAGGTAGTTTTCCCAACAGTAGTAATAAAAATAATAATACACGCTGTGCGTTGCGACTGTCAGTCAATGTGCCTGAACCTGTCAATTATGTCCAATGAGGAAAAAGGAAGCTTGTATATTTGTCATAGACAAAATCACCGTGAGAAACTGGAGGTGACATTGGACATAATAAAACACGGGAACAAATGTTTGATTGCATTACGAACACTCTATTACACTACTAATGACGATAATGGAGAAGATGAATTGGAAATTTCTAAACGTAAGCTTCCATTACACCGGTGGGCTAATTCTGAACATTGTGAAACCGGAACGAAATTAAATAATTCACCGGAGCACGAAACCCATTCAAAAATCAAGTGCTCTCGATATCACTTAACAACAATCAATTTTCCACACGCGCACAACACAACATACGAGTTACATCCGTTTTAATTACAGTGGCACTTTATTGCGATTGAACTTGTGTTGTCTGCGGTCCGAATCAACATAACTACGCTGGTGCCTTTTGTTCGACCATTCCAGAACACGCGGACGGGGGTCGCCACTCATTCGTTCGCATTATCAGGAGTCGTCACCCATTCAGTCGCATCTCCTGCATTTGCAACAAAATACTCCACATAATCTTTCGTAACTTATAACAGTTAAAGACGTCAGTCATTCATCCGCACCGATAAAAATCACCAATCATTTGTTTAACGTCTCCTAAGCGTGAAAGTGTTTTACTCGTAGTGTTACCTAAGTCTAACCTAGTACTTTAGTTGAAGCCCCCCCCCCCCCCCCGGCCTCTCTACTTTGAGCTTGATCCTAATAACCACATAGCATGAATAAGGAACTTAGTAAATTATACATGTGATGTACAAAAATTTTCTAATTTAGATTTTCTAGTAGTGGTTCGGAGTCTGGATATGTACCCAATGCATGGCAATAGGCTCAACACCTATTCCATAGTGGGACGTATGCGTAACCGATGAAACGTGGGAATGTTCTGCATTCCTCTGCCTACCTCTTCGGGGATTACAGGTGTTAAGTTACGTACATGTGATGTACACATTGCAAATATTCACCAATATTGCATAGATGACATGATGTTATTGGCACACATAACGATCCAACTACGTAGATTATCTATAACCAGCTAAATCCAACGCTAATTGGAATGTCCACTTAATTTAAAGTTGGTCACTCATTACACATTGTCATTAAAAACAATCAAAAACCAAATAAAAACCTATTGCCATTTAAACCGATTACACGTGAATAAATGGTGCCAGTAGTAACTCTGTACCAACCGTCAATGCACGAACTCATTCATAAATGTCCGTATCGTATATTTTTGCAATTCTATGAACTATAATGGCCAATCAATATCAATTGACCGACATGTCCTTTTATTATTTGCATGATATAAGCATTGTGAGGTAAAGTCCGAAACCAGCGTGCTATGCGCGCACATATGAAGAAACACATAAGTCTGTGTAAGGACACAGATATTAGGCATTCGGTGCGCTCTGCCTATCCTTTAATCATATAATAATAATAACTTGCTGAAGAAAGGTAGACAATTTTTTTAAATTCATTATTTGACGTGTTACAAGGGTACAGTGTATAATATTAATTTAAACGTCACCATTTTATTTTCGTATTATTAATAACACTAACTTATTCCTAGAAAATACAAATCACACTAAAATAATAGAAAAAAAAGTAAAAATAAACTTTCATAGATTCAAAAGCATCAAACGTGAACATAATGGAATGTGAACGCGTGAAAAGATTGATTTAAAAAAAATTACAGCCAAGTAAATCGTCGCGTCAACACGATCATACAAAGGCAGTCCGTTGACCTTTAACGTAATCCATATAGCAGGTACGATCGATACTTTTTTCACTAGCCCCACCAACTTTATCATTAAACCTCTTTATACATAATCATTAATTAAAAAGTATAATGACCCGACAAAGTAGAAATTCATTTTTTTCTGATAACGGGCGAATGCCATCGCACACGAGCGTATAACACTTTAAAGTGACAGACACGTTAATTAACATGTCGAGTGTGTATGTGAAGTTACCAAAAGCCCTACAATGACTGTGTCCGTTTATTCTGAAGATACAGCGAACCGGAAACTTTTCGGAGGCTGTAAACATGTAAGTAGGTAACATTTACAAAGCCTATTAACGATTCGTTTAACTAATTTCTTTTTATAGGATGGAATGGTAATAATATTTATAAAACTGAATTCCGTAATATAATGACATTACTGCTTCACAATTAATTTTATAACAGTTTAAATGGACATCTCAGTACTGTTCCCGCACAGATTTCACTACTTAATAATTTATTCATTAAATATTAAAGCTCATTCATAATAATATCAAATATTCAATACATTGTGTCATGATAGTTTAGCACCTGCTACTGTGGCGCCACCGGAAGCCTAGATAAACTACTGTTTCATGAAAAATCACGTAAAAAGGAGGGAAATAGTAATATTTCGAGTTAACGTTCAGAGAGTAACACTGCAGTGATAAGACTTGTGTTTATATACACTTTAATTCAGTTATAACTTTTGGAACTTATTCCTTATAAATCCATACATTTTTTACGTACGGTCGATTCTTTATGATTCAAAAAGACGCACGTCTATACTGACCTTTACGGTTATTAAATTAGCGCTGGTTCTATAGCTTTTAATGATATAATTTTCGTGTAGCTACGGTGCATTGTAATTTCACGGTTCTAAAACAGATAGTTTACGTCGGTCGAGTGATTTAACGGCTTGAGATCGGATGTTACGTGCAAATGCACCACTAATTTGATGTTAAGGGCGTCACAAACGGAGCTGTGACATATACTATGGCACGGCATATCACGATATATTACAATATATTTTCTATAGTAGCGCTTGAGTGAAAGCACATTTAGTTAAAATATATAGTGAGACATATCTCGGTATGGCAAGATATATTATTGTGCGGATAGTGACCCCAAAGACATACATAGATTACATACATATATTATAGAACTGTCTGCTACCATCTGTAGCAGTTCGGTATAAGACATATTACATATTACATCACAGTATATTAAAATACGTTATAGTTCTGTCTATGACGATCTTCAACGTTACGGAAGCACGCTGGTATATTTCCAAATAAGATATCGTAATAATAATGTCACAGTTAAGTGTCCAATATTTTTGGTGGTATCGTAGATACCATAGACTTACACCTAAATGAACAATACCAGCATCCAAAACTATGTCTGTTGCCTAAATATCATAGATCTAGGTGTTTGACCTAGTACTAAATCTAGGACTCTCCACATCCAAACGTATCGTGATATGCCGTTTGATAGAAGCTCTACAAAACGCTACCTTACTGAAATTTAATATACGTACCTTCAATAATGTTATACCTTCAATATTATTATACCTCAATATTATATTTGGCAAATAATAATAGAGTTTTCAAACCCCTGACATGTTTTGCCAATATGAACATCAAGTCATTGTATGTAGGGTGTGCAAAATAAGGTTGCCACAAATTTGTCTGTATCATCATTTTCTTTCAAATAAAACACCTCTTGAGAACGACTAAAAACGATTTATCACACTACAACAACAATGATATGTAAATGTAGCGTTTGGTGAATATTTATACTTCTTTTGTAATTCTTACACGCCCTTCATATAAAGGTGACTGTCAACGCTATCATTAATAAAAACGGACTTTTTACACTGACAGTACAGAAATTACTTATAACGGAGTGTACTTCTCCATAAATATGAGCTAAAATTATAAGAAAATTATTTTTTTCTTATTATTTTTTCATTATAATATTATTTTTGCACAAAGGACTATGGCGCTATCGGTGGTTAGTATGAATTATGGCTATTTCGAAAATCACATTTAATGGGACTAGAGATGAATGATATTTTTCATTTCCGAAGTAATAATGCAGTGAATAGGTACTTCTTGGTAGAATATGGTTTGATTTAGTGAGCAATTTGAAGTAAAGTGACATATTAAAACAGTAAAAATACACTTAACGTACCTACTGCTGACTAAAATGCCCTGGGTTCAATCCCCTGGTCGGGCAAAACATTATTGGGTTTGTCAAATTTGATGTTATTATTAATACTCGTAGTTCAGAGTCTGGATTCATGCCTCGTGTGGGGCTCAATAGACTCGCCCCCTATTCCTTAGAAGGACGTATGACATAACTAATGAGACGTGAGGTTGTTGTACACTCCTCTGCCAACCACCCATGGACAAACTCAGCCATTATGTTACGTACACTTAAAGTAATAATATCACCAGCTCGTAAACCACATAAATAAGTAACAATGGGAGAGATAACTAGGAAGACTTCTAATCTACATAGATAAACGACCAGCTCATGAAGAAGGACCTCGAAGTCTAATCTAAACGATAGATCCGAAACTAGATCTGTCTATGAATATCTCAAATAGTATACGTGAGATAAGCTGGTGAATAATTAAAACACACGTAGATATGTTTATATATATTCAAATTTATTCAATTTCGCGATAACAGGTGGCGGTCACATATAATCCAAATAACAGTAACTTGGCCAAGTGGCTAATTATAAAAGCAGGTGAACCGGTTAACTAATATCAAAACGTAGTTAAGTCTTAGTGTCAATTAAATCCTATGTTGTTTTTTCTATATACATACATACGTATTTTAGTGGCGTAATCGTGTTAAAAACCTTTCTTAACATTATCAATAAAAAACGCAACACCATGCCTGTAATACCCGAAGGGGAGGCCGAGGAGTGTAGCACACTCCAGCGTTTCACCAGTTGTGTTTACGTCCCATAGAATAGGTGGTGAGCCTATTGCCATACATCGGTCACGGATCCAGACTCCGAGTTAACAAATATCTAAATAAACATTATCAATATTATTTCGTTATGAAGAACAAATGAATGTTCAGAAAAACACCGTCAAAAGCAACCGTTTTACAGTTTAACTTAGACTCCGTTCTCTTCTTAAAATAGGAAGATTTAAAACTCCTCTCATCGTAAAACTCCTCCAATCGTAAGACCAACAGGAAGTATTTGGTTTACATGTTGGTTTTTTTCTTATGTATTTTATAGCGTCTTTTTCGTTTCTTTATATTAATATTTTTAGGACTATATCTTGATATATCTTCGAAATACTTCTACTTGTTACAACTACAGACAAATCTTGCTGATAAATTGCAAAACAAACACGATAACTAATTCTGACATGTTGATTTTCACGGACCTTTACATTGAGAGTTTACTACATTTGAATCGCTGCTTAGTTTTGACGATACAAACTGAGGGGGAAGAGAGTTGGTAGCAGAATCGTGTGAGGTTGGCGTCTCTCTCTCTGAATTGCATCTCTGAATGAGGTGCATATACACATATAAATTGATTATGAATATAAATATATTACACCAGACTGCCTGCCTTGGCAACCTTCACGCGTAAGACGTCGTGCTCCTTCGTCGCAGTGTTACGTTTGTTGTATGAGCTCATTAATACTTACTAAGACGGTCGATACGAGTCTAATACATCAACGCATGAGTCAAACCACGATAAAATTATATTTACCTACAACTGTGTGTACATGCGGTGACATTACGTAGAAACACTGTTTCGTTTCATTTAAATGCCGCTGACCACGGAGCGTGACAAATGTCTGAACATTCGAAATAGTGTAAAGGCCAATTTAAAAATAATGAACGCCGCGAAACTGGGTCGATGAGAATGAGCGATGTAAAATCGCATACAAGCAATTGTAATGCCAGAATAACACTGTATTTTGGATATTTCATACCAGCCCGCACACCACACTCCGCGTCATATAACCGATGGTCGTAATCTTCGAATCTGCAGAACCGAAGTCATTGTGTCTACACCAAATAGTGATATTTGTCACGACCTAGTGTGAGGATAGAATAATAATAACAAACAAATTTTTTTTCAGTATTACTTAATACGTTGCACTTCCTCTATCTTGGACTGCTATGCAAATTTATATAAAACTACACAATTCTTTATATATTTCTAACGTGATGCCCACACTAAAGCAACAAAATCATTTACATATTTTAAAGGTCACATTCTAACAAATGCCAATATCTATTTAGCCAGTGTGGTACGAGCATTACAACGGCAACTAGAGCGCGGTAGAGTTCGATAAATTCGCGCGCAATCTCTACCACAGCCTGCTCACTTTGCTTTGTTGAATAAACAACAGCGCTACCACGATATTCCTGTTATATATTAAAGATAAACAATACTTAATATGAAGTATTGATTTTTTGGTTCAAGAAGAAAACAGTTGCATAAAAATAAAAGTAGAGTTCCTTATTAGGGCCACATAATACCTATAAAAACAGGTTTCAATGCAAACGAAGACAAATCAAGAGACTAATATCTAAGTATACATGTCTACAGTACTAAAGCTGTAACCTCTAACACACCAGCGAACCCTATTGTCAAGATATAAAGAATTGCAGCTGCAGGTACTGCTGGTCACCTCATAACCGTTGTTCTGTCACTGTCACAGTAGTATTACCCACTAATGGAGTAGTTTCATGACAAAATATAAGCTAAGTGATTGAGTTTTAATCAGGTGAAACATTTTTTCATGATAGGTACGAGTATGTATACCGTTTGAATTTGTGCCATTGTACAATCTTTGACTTCAATGTCATATTTTTCCTTGCGTATAATCTATTTGCTGACTCCTACATTCAATAACATCAAAACGAAATCTAATCCTCTACAATAATAATCGTAATTATACTTTTTTTGGACAGAACATATTGTAGGCTGTATTGGACAAGAGAAACAATGACCGATACCATCAAAACATAAAATAATTCTCTACAGTACTAAGAATAACAGTTTTATTGTACAAGGTATATTATGCAGTGTACTGAACAAGAGAAACAGGTACGAAAGAATATACTTTGACGGTTTTATCATTAATGAGCAGTCATTTAATGACTAGTCAATGGTAATTGCTTCGCGCTATTAGCTGTAGGGAGTGGGGGTGGGGGTAACTTTATGGGTTCTAACATCGAATCAGTGGAAATTTTACTGCTGTTTTATGGGAGGATTATTGAAATTGATTTCAGGAATAACCTGCCTACTTTTTATATAGCCATGCAACAAATCTTTTTAATACCAAATTATGTGCACTTACAGGTTAGAAAATCCTATAGAAGCAAGGTTTAAAGATTTTAATGATTATAAAACGCGCCCATAAATATTATTTAGCGGAAAATTTTACATGTGAATACTAAATTGCAACGATCTATTGAAATTTTCAGATTTGAATTTTATTTAAGCAACTATTTCAAAATATATAAGGGGTCTACCAAAAGACCCGACCGATTGAAACGTGACAGTCATGAAATTTAAACGTGAGATGACAAAATAATAGTCTCCGTAGAAGTCATTAAATGTTTAATTCGTCATTTTCTTAGCAAAATTAAATATTCTATTCATAAATTAATATAGAAAATATGTGTCAGGTTTGATTTGGGGAACGTAATATTTGGCTGGATTACGCAACCATATTTTTTATGTACCCGTTACACCCCAAGCATTCCGCACGCTGGCCAAATATTCTGATTACTCCTCATTACACAGATATTCGCCTTTCCACCACGCGGAATCACATCATTATGGCCATGTTGGTTTGAAATCAAGATGCCGCTATCGCTGGGAATGTGGCGAAAAAGCTTCTCCCTAAAAGGAAATCCAACGGTTAAGCGAGATTACCCGCCCGAATGGAAATGGCAAAGGAATACTCGGTTGTGTTCACACTGAACTGAGTTTTTCATTTAAGCTACATAAATGTCGCTTTGATTCTCGCCGCTTTGGTAACTGAGGCCATGTGTAAGTCAAGCAACAGCAAAGCGCAAGCGGAAACTGTTTAATAATATAACCCATATGGGAGCTTCTACATATTAAACACCATATAAAGTATATAGAGGAGACAAACATTGTAATTGGGATAAAACCGTAACATCACGCCAATAATCTCCGAAGAGGCAGGCAGAGGAGTGTAGTACACTAAAACGTTTCATCAAATCAAATTCATACTCCGAGCTCAGTAGTCGCGCTCGCAATCAATCGACCACCGACACAGTTAAAATTCGGATTAAGTAATAATAATATTATTCATTTAAATAAATAATATTTTTAATATCAGACTACATCCTTAATTCTCTCAATATAAGAAGAGACCCATATTCCAACAGTGGAATTATAATAGGTCGATTATTATTTGTTCATTAATATTAATTATATTTTTCAATTAAGGTGCTATCTAAATTGTTACTTTTGCTCATAGTAATTGTATCTAAGACATAAGACGAAGGTACTATCAAAAATCACCAAGAACCCATTGACGCTCCCACAGCTGAGAACATTTCGAAGCACTTGGACATCTTGTCATACAGTTTCAACTCTCACTAAGCCACGTCAATATGATCACTACTATATAAATCAAAGAACATATATGTCAGCACTTGTTTTGAATGATTCAACTACATGACTTTCTGTAAAATATTAGTTAATATGAAAATATAATTCACCAGAAGCTTGCTTTAATATCCAATCTTAATAACTTTCAAAAACAAGTTGCATGTAAGTTGAATGTTCATTCATAACTACAATTTACGTAAGTAGCAAATAGTAATAATAATAGCATTCATGAATGAGACCGCGATTAATGGAGAACGGTTCAACGTCGATTGTTACGCAAATCCCGTTAATGATATAAATAATTTATAACGTTTTGCATCGCCTATTCCCACACCTACTCGTCTGTCTGCCTACACCGCGAACGCTAAATGCAAACCGAGAAACAATATCGCATTCATTATTCTTAACATTTGACACCGTCTTGATAAGACATCCGCTTTCCGGTTACGAGAACGATTAGTCAAAACTTATGTTATATCATAAACGCGTGTCACAATATCGTAATCATTATATTAATGATGATTAAATGTTCATTTGTATTTTGGATATGTGTACAAATCGCAGTTCCATTCTCGGAATTGGTATCAATTAACCAGTTCATTTATTGTTTCATTGTTGGATACGTATCTGCTTTCGTAATGAGAAGACTCAGGACTGTTGTCAGCCACGTTGGACACGCAAGGGTAGGGCAGAATCCACAGAGCCTAGAGAGCATCCTGGAGAACTTTATTATGGGTATATTAAACATCAATCGCGAGGATGTTGAAAGGAAATAGTAATAAAACAATAGTACCTAATACCTATTTAAGCTTTAATCATTGCAGAAACAAAGGGTGTCATAGCCGGCAAATTTCCCGAAACAAGTGCAGACATATGCACGTCCGCCGCATTGTATTCTAATCGGCCGCCGGAATGACGTGACACGGCGGCGATCACGGCGGAATGTGATTTGTTTGCAGCCACGGCCTTTCATTAGTATCGTGAAGAAGGGGAGACATGATACACGTTCATACATAACGTGTATGATTGTAAGCGTGGTGTTTACTTTGGAAAGAATAATAATGCTTGTTTTTTATTACGTTTTTTTTAATATTAATCAAGTGAATGAACTCCACTTAGTTCAAGAATCGTGTTTTTATTACAGACCGAGATCAATTTAATATCGAGATAATGAAATGTCCCCCAAAACAATGGTAATTTGAAGTAAGAAATGAATATGCCCCATAACACTATTCATAGACAAATCTGAACTGCTGCCTAAGGGTACTTTCAAAACAATCAGTAGGTACAAGCAAGCAGAAGGTTGGAATATTAAGTACGTCGCCTACTAATATAAAAGAAATGCAGTATGAAAAATTAATAAAGCATTAAGAGGCGATAATGCATTAATTTTCATCGATAGACAATGAAGCAGGGAAGGTGTTTCGGCAGAGTAATCGAGATTGAGTTCTTACTCTTTGCTTTCAAACTCTATGATCTGTTTATGGCAAACAACACATACGATGTCCAAAATATGCTAGGCGGATGAGGATAATTATGGACCGCCTTGATAATCTAGTGGTTCATAAATCTGACTGGTGGCCCGCGGGGTTGGCCTCCCACCAACGAAAAACACAAATATTCATTTGTGGGATGAGCACGGGTATTTATTTCGCCCCAATATAAAATTATTGCTTAAAATGTATTCAGAAATGTCTAACATATCAGCTGTCTGATTACGATATCACGTGTTCTGACTAGTTTGCGATCGAATGGTATTGATCATTAGACATCCAATCTCAAACCAACCACACATGGGCCGTTCCTAACACGTGCATGTCTCATTCCACTAACATATAAAATAAAATGTACTCATATTTATTCATTGTGGTATTGGAATTTTTAATGTGGTATCGATACCTAATGTATACGAGTACCAATACCATCCGTACGCCTAACGAGCCGGATACCTGATTGATGATAAGTGACAGCGTCAACAAATTGCACCGCAACAGAACCACTTCGAATTATTGTCACGTCATTTCGTGTACATGACGACCTGTCGCTTCTGTAAATTCTAATGCATTCAAAACGTCCGCACGTGTTACAGGATTGTGACATTGTGTGTAAATGTGCATTTTTATATTAATTTCTTAAAAAAACGTAACTTCACGCCTGTAATCCCCGAAGAGGTAGGCAGAGGAATGCAGAACACTCCCACGTTTCACC
>DWMG01002103.1:0-13800 GCA_018244855.1 Elbella merops | reverse complement strand
CTGCTGGACTCTACCAACGGCTCTACAGAAACGCACCTTGGCAAAAACACATGTGACTCTATTCTGGCAGGTCTACGCTAATACCATGAGCCCCGTCACTAAGAAACTAATTACTTAATGCAAAGTATCTAAGTATAAGCTTATAAAAATGTATGGGACCGTAATAAATAAGACTGAATTAGTTCAAGTACGAGAAAATGAAAATTTATTTTGTGCCCTACATTTTGTCGTAATTAATTTGTGCAGTGAATAAAATACTGTAAGAACGTTTTTCGTTTTTTTTTATTTATGTACACATAAAAGGGGGATTTTTTAGAGTCAAGCCTGTAGAGAGTTGGCAGGTGGAGGTAAAGATAAGAAAAACATTATTAATACGTACATTTAGTATGGTTTACATTAGATCTAAAAATGGAGAGTAAGAAGAATGAGGCGAACGTAGAGTCTAGTTTAAATAATACATATATATTATATATTTGTGCATGTATTTTTATTATTTATATTTAACATAACTCAAAATAGTTTATGAATTCTAAATAAAAGAGTCAGTTCAGTACACTATTACTCCTTAAACACTAAGTCAATATTCTTCTCACTCGATTCTTAAACCAGTTCCGAGAGAACAATACTCGTACTTTACGTAAGCTTCTGGTAGCGCTACAATCGCTGGTTTGAAATATTACAATATAAAAATATTGAGGACAACCAAACATTGAACACTGTCATCGTATCTGCTCTGTAATAATCTTTCCGCGGTTATTTCACGCTTTACTGATCTTCGACGGCCGCTGGACGCTTCAGATAGAACATGTCTTCACATCGCAAATAACTTGTGACTCACTCCGTAGATTCTGTCACAAGACATATGATATAAGTTGCTGAGGTCCGTGTTGATATAGTGGTTAATGAACCTGACTGCTGAAGAGGCGGTTGTGACTTTGATTCCCGTTAAAGACAACAATTTATTTGAAGATCACGGCAATTTTTTTTTCTGTATGTCACACGCACACACGCGCACGCGCATTAATTATTTATTTTATAGTCAATTTAGCTATCATATCATTTAATTCCTAATGATAATTGATTCAAATAATTAGCTTACTCATTTTGTAAGGTAATATAAATAGCTCATATACAACCTATTTATATTACCTTACAACATGGTACAATATAATATGGTACCTGCATTGTGTACTATAGTACACAGTTTAGTACACAGTATATCGTACAACGTACAGAGTACACGACGTAGGTATTGTACAGAGTATGTAGTATACATTACAGCAATATATATTGCATAGGGCAGTGTAATTACTATGTAGAGTAAGCAGTATTATCAGAACAATAATTCTTCAAGACTTATTGCGTCAAATGGACGACAGCTGAATAATTAGTTCTCCAACAGAAATCAATCTTCTATTCTGTTTATTTTCATCTCTATCGTTTGCAAATCTTAACACTAATCGCAGTTTAGATAAAGAGGTAAAATACCTAAGAAAATAAAACACAATAACTATTTCAGCCTATTGCATATATCCTTGAATTGATCCAGTCCAGTCCATCCGATCCAGCAATTGTATCTTCTTAAAGAATTTACCTAAATTCTACGTACATAGTTTAAAAATAATATTTGTCAATTATAAAGTCAACCTAGAGATGTACTGTCCAATCTTAGTGAGTTCATTTTAATAGACTCAAAGTGTTTTTGTATTCAATAACATTAAAATCTAACTTGTATTTCATCTAAGTCAGAAAGTATCGCTTAAGTCAGTTTCAATCATTGATACTGCACGAATGTTCGGCTGGCTTTTGATGTTACCTTCATTAAAGTACATTTTTTTTGCATTTTCTTAAAAAAGGGTTTAAATTTACCTGCAACTGAGCTCATTTCTGCTTTTAAATTCTTCTTAATTATCACATCTGTCAATTTTCAGAGTACGTCACTAATTAGTTTCCGATCGAAATTCGATTATTCCGTTGAAGCGGAAACCAAATACTCGACTCTCCTTCTTTTTTCAGTTAAAACCGAAACTTATGTGCTCCAGGTAAAATGTATTATAAACATCAATATTCATTTTGAATCCTTGTATTAAATAAATACAAAACCTAAATTTCATTTAGAAAGGTAGTTGATTGTTCATTTTTTTTAATATAAGTACCGGCTACAAAATAACTATAAAAGAATTAGATAATTTTGTATGTTGGCTGACGAAAACTAAAACGGTTGTCCGAAGGCACTATTATTACGAATTAGCACTATTATTACGAATCATATTTTTTAATTATTACCGGGCTTATCATCTGAGATATTATTATTTTCGCTATTACTTTACATAACACGATATAATTTAAGCGACTAACAATGCGATATTCCTGTGACACTCACTACGAAAATTCCCAGCGCATATTCTGGGAATTTAGGAAACTTTGTTGTTCTAATATGCAGAATTATCACGAAGCACGATTCGGTTCAAATGCAGGTGAGTTTCATGATAATAACTACATGATTGTGTACCGTGTTAATGTTTCATTCGTATATGTAGAGAAATTTCTCTCCATAAATACATTTATTAAATGAGATATTATATTATAATATATATTATTTCCAGTAGTAGCACGGAATCAGGATTTGTGCCCGGTTTATGGCGGTACGCTTACCACCTATACCATAGTGGGATGTAAACCTGACTAGTGTACATTCCTCTGCCTATCTCTTCGGAGACTACTGACGTGATCTTACGAACATATCAATCATTATAACCATAGTCTTCAATTACACCATTAAACTTTTTTGTCGTTCCAAAGCTGGACTCACGTCTCTTTCACAATAAAAGAAGGGTTGAGGTCGGCTATACCGCTGGCCAAATACGGGTTGATAAAGTTCACACATCATTTATTTTATGTAATCAATATATATGTACATATTATGTATATTGCCAACGGTTTGTAATCTCCAGCGAACTCAATATTCGCCCTTTCACGTTACAAAAGCTCATGCAAGAGAACACGAAATCACTTCCACATTCGTCGTGGGAATTTCTTGTATATTCTGGGAATATGAGTTATCATTATTATTACTATTAATACCGAGTATTAACTCGGTATTAATAGTACTTACTATTTCGTCTAAGTATAGGCCGATGTAAAGGCCGAATTTTCGTAACTTGAATTATTTAGTTTAAGTACTGTATATAATGTTAAAAACTACAATCGAGCTTTATTTGTGTTTTTTAATTATTGCCTCTTTTACACACCATCTTTTTAACGCATAAATTTTTCTTTTGCTACGGAGTGGTAAACACATTTCTTTGCACTTATTATTAATACATATACATATGTATATATAAACTGAATTAAACAAATAGGTAAGCGTCCTATTTATTAAGGCCCATTTTATACTAATATTAACCCTTTTTTAGGGTTTGTAATGTGTATTCATATCCCGTCTTTATATATTTTACGTTTGTATATACATTGTCTCATGAAGATTACTTATACAATAACAGCCTCGGGTAACCAATGCTGAGGTCTAAAGTTAAAACTGAGATAAGAAACATCAGGTGCTAAATTAAGATACCACGTATGAGTTTTACTCTTCTCGAGATACCGAAACCAATAAATATGATAATCCACTGCGATACTATGTAAATTGAATTTCAGGAATGTGACCTATTATTTCAGTAAGTACTGACGACTCTATATATCTACTCGTATGGTGGCGTTTATGAGAAAATACTGTTTGAGCGTGAGTCAGAATCGAGTCCTTTGTGTGCTCTGACTTTGTTGTTGTACTAAACAACCATGATATTCGTGTATAAGAAATACCATTTTCTTTTTATCTCAGCTTTAATCTAAGTATGAAATAGAAATTTCTGAAATTTTCTTTTAGCACGTGTCCTTCTAATCCTTAATAAATTATTTGAATACGACTGAAGTATTGTAGAAGGACAAAAAGTGAAGCAGTACATACAATTAAAAAACTACAAATATAATTTTTTGAATAAATGCATACGTGCCTATGATAGAAATTCATACATACTCATATATGAAGATAGTTATCGATATAAAAAGAAGTATGTCAGGCTTTTAATTATAGAGATATTGGGTACTCGATGCTCTTTTTATACCCCGTAAAGGACCTGGCGTGACGATATAATATAACAATAATAAATAATCTTTCAATATATCTTATCCCAAAAATAGTACATTTACTCCTAAGCCGCTTGAAAGAATGACGTCGATCGTTAAAAAATAATTTCAGTTGAAAAAGATATGAAAAGTGCTTCACATTAAACTTTATGACATTTTATACATGTTCCGCTAAGCCGAGCACGTGACATATCGCTTGTTACACGTCACATGTGACACTAACACGTTACATGTCACGGATCACGTGCCTGCCGTTAAGTGTAACGGCAACGGCAGATAGTATTGTCTGATAATCTTTGTACAATATTATGTTGCGTGCGCGACTAATCTTTCTCATCACCGTCTTGGCAAAGTGTTGTTTAATTAATTGGAAAATATAAATTTGTTTTAAGTGCTCGCCCTGAAGATGTAACGTTTCACGTTTAACCCTATACACCTCACGAAAGCGTGTCTTGTACATACATGATAAGTACAAAACCTAGAGTCATTGGATAGCCTAGTGGCCTAGAGTAATAGTAGAGTTACACTTCGGGCTCAGGTAATAGTAGTTACACTTCGGGCTTATTCCGGGATACTGGATTTAAATACTGCATATCTCTTTCGTTACAAATTATATGCATTATTACAATTTTTTTATTCTTTCTACAACTGTGAAAGGAACATTTTAAGGAATTCTGTACAAGTAAGAGTTATTTAAAATGTACATAATATGTTTAAGGAGTGTGAAGTCTGCCAACCCGCATTTGGCCAAAGTGGGCAGACTGTCTTCAATCCCTCTTAAAATCCTCAAAAAGTGGTTGTTGGTAATGATAATGTCATAGAGTCAGAACAAAACTCTACACTAATATATTTAGATAGAGTACAGAACCGGAAGTATCCGCGCAGCGTGGCAACAGTATCATTTAGTAGCTATTTAGAGATAGCCATCAGATGGCCCCATTAAGATTAACATGGGTATGTTATTTCGAAAAACAGCCTCTTCTATCTCGATGTTATTTGCAGTTTTTACCGGAGGCTCTTTAGCTTCGTATTGTTACGAAATGCTTAACAAGAATACTAAAACTTACAAATAAAACCATTAATAAAATTAAGTTTTAATTATATTTTCATTAAATTTCCATAAATTGTACAGTGATAACGTAACGTACACGTAACTGGTGAAATCCGTAAGTCCTTTGCCTACCCTTTTGATGAAATACAGGCATTTTGTTACGTTACTATTATTAATAAATGCAGATTAGACTTCATCAAATTTCCTACAGTGCGTTGAACGTTCGAAGTGAACGATGCCCTAAATATGTTTGTGATATGAAACTAAATATACATTTTAAAATTTTAAAAGTTAAAATATAAGTACTGCAAGTTATAATTGTATTTACGCTTATATTAAATTCTAGTAGTTTATTATGTGATTCCCAGTTGGAAGCAAAGTTTCATCTCTCTACCTAATCTCTAGTAGTAATTAACGAAACTTTATACAAGTCATAGCGAATTGTCAAGAGACTCTAGCTATTATAGCTACTAGCTCCGTCAACTAAATATTTTTGGTCCTAGATGTTTCAGCTGATGGAAAATATTTTTCTGATGTCTTTCTATGCGAAAACTTTAATAATTAAAAGCTATTTCAGTAAGTACAACCGGTTTATTTGAATATTATTACAAGTGAAGTTATTGCTATTATACATATGTATATTTATGAATGTGTAAATTTTAAAAATTTATAAATTTATAATAATTTATTAATTTAAATTAAGTATTATTATAATATATTATTTAAAGAGTGATGACTGTGGATAAAGGACGTCAGGTTAATAAGGTGAGAGATAATCGGATCTACGTGCTCTATGCCTACTCCTCAAGGGATCAGTCGTGAAGTTATATATGAATATGTGAAGTAATTAATATCAACATAAACTATTTTACAAAAAGCATACAACATTGCCGTATTATATTTTGAGCATATATGTATATTAATTTTAATAATAGATTACTATTCAAGTGCAGTGCCCGAACGAGTGTTTATGTAAATATCAAAGAAGTGTGGCAATGATACAGTAACATGCACACATGCGCCTTCAGTAACATTTCCATACAAAATACAAATAAATATTAATACGTGTCTTGGAACATCTAAACTAAAGGCCATTGGTCCCTTAAGCAAACAGAGCCTGTGTTATGGCAACCAGATGACTGACAAATTACTTATATATGTATAAATATATACTTAAACAAGGTACTATATTTTTTTCTATCCTGCCACTACTATCCGTATATTTGGACAACAAAAGAAGCGTTTATTGATAAAGTTTATTGATAAAGAAACGAAATAAAATTCGGTAACATTTATACCAGACAATTTCGAGAAACGACAATATATCTTAATATGTACCAGAATAAATCAATTCGTCGAGAAGACTTTTTCGTGAAGATAAAATCGTATTGTGCCAATGTATTGTGAGAAACGTACAGCTATAAAATGTAAGTAATACCGTATGTATGCGGATTGATATTGGAACAGCATCAATTTTTCTATGAAATTCTAGAATCTTCCATCGAAAATCCTTCGGTTTAATGTAACTCGTTCGTAAATACGTACAGAAATATTTGAGACATATTTATCTGCCGTGCCTATTGTCTAATAGAAGGCACCTTTTATATAAAAATATACATTTGCCCAAACCCAATTTCAATATGCTTCCATGCAAATCGATTTGGAAACTTCCATTAGCCATCCCCATCGAGTAAAGTTTCGAAAGCCGAAAGGGCCAATACCAGATAACGACACGAAGTGGAAGAAAAATTTATACTTTACTTAAAATGCACAAACTTGACAATGAATTTTGACTCACAAAGATTGACTCACAAAGTTTTTGGAGATCAAGACAAATTGATCAAATAGGTTCGATACTCTGGCGATGGGGGAGTAAAAAATCGCCAAAACCGGCACGTGGATGAAAAAGTGATAAATAAGGAAGAAGCACGTCAGGCGTGTAAGGACAGAGGTAACTGATACTTGGTGTTCTCTGCGTGGCCTGTTATTCTTGGTGTGCAGGTATAAGAAAGTTTTTCTACGATGTTAATGTATTTATGTAGTTAATGAAGTAGCACGGCAGCTTAATGTTCTAGGAACTTGGATAGAAGTTATGTGAACAGAGATAATAGCATCTTGTAGCGAACGCGAGCTAACAAGATTATCGAGTACACTATACTCGTAGGTACATGCTTTATTAACTCTACATAACATGGCCGAACTTTACATAACGTCGAAAGGCTACGCATCGTATTGTAGTACTCGCACTTCACCAGTTACCTTATACATTCCATGGTACTTATTGTAATCTCCTAATTTTATTTTCTTTGGGTAATATACGTGTGTGATATTCTTAATAACTCTCCAAATTTTTCTTAAGTGTATGCTCTATATTTTTATTTTCGTATGTATGTTTATATTTTATGCATTTGGCATGTTTGTTTATATTTCTTTGACTTCCACTTTATAATCAACCATCTATATTTATTTACATAATATTTTCGTAAGTTGAATTTTTGCCCTCATCATAACATGTACGTACATATAAGCCGTATGAAAAGGTTTCTTATTATGCTTTTTTTTCGCGTTGTTTCCCCTTTGCCGCTATAGTCATTCCTGACCTAGCTAGTCCTATTATCTCACTTATTAATTAAAATAGGCGTGTACTTCAAATGATAATCCTAAATCTGAACTTGGCTGTAAATAAGAAATGATTTTGCTTACGCGCTGGCTAAAAACAAAATATCAAAAAAGTATGGAAACCTTTACCATTTCATGTCGGAGTACAACATTCTGTTATATACAGGATGAAATTTTTATTATGTATGTTTAGTATTTCCTCAATACAAAAACATCCTTAACATTCTGCTATATACAGGATTACATTCTTAATAATATATGTATGTTTAGTATTTTCTTAACACAAACAAGAAAACACAAAGACCTTGTATCTTTTCTAATGCTATTGTTGTACAATAGGATTTCCAGCCAGTAGGTACCTGTTTCCACTTGTGCTATTGTGAGTTAAAGGATATAAGCTGAAGATAATGTCTTCCGTAACTGAAACGCTGAGCCCTTGTGTGAAAAATAAAAAATAAAAATTTGATAAATGATTTTTAATGTATAATGTATATGTATATATGTATATGTATATGTATGTATGTATATGTGTGTTTGTATATTTATGTTTAAGTATGTGTGTATGTATAGGTATATTATATATGTGTATTTATGTGCGCCTACGACATGCTCTATCCGTCACCCAGGGTTGACTGGGAGAGAATGCCATTAGGCATTAAGTACGCCCTTGACTCCCTTAGTTTATTAAGGTGCTACAAAAGTTTAAATAAATGAATAAATAATGTGTATCATCATCGTCAATCCTTTTTTTCATGTCAATTCATACTGTACCTCAAACTGCGCATTAGTAGATTTCAGATGCCTTACAAAATATCTATACGTCATATAACATAACGCCTGTATTTCCCCGAAAATGTAGCCAGAAAAGTGCAGTACTCGTACATTTCACCAGTTATTCGAGTACGCCCTATGTGACACGCGAGCTTACTTACATCGATGCACTTGATAGTAACTATGACCAAATCGTCGGATCTATCTGTGATCGGGTACAAATGACAGTTGATTGTAGTGAAACGTATTGGCAATATAACGTGTTGTATTCGGAATGTATCCTGTTGTACTCGCAACGTAACGTGTTATACTCGCAATATAACGTGTTGAACTCGCAATGTAACATGTTGTAACTTTCACTATCCAACACTTACACATGCTCATCCTTGGCGCTCGGCACGAAGTATTTGCACTCGCGTTTCTGGAACGTACTCTCAATCCAACTGCGAGTTGTTTTCTGTAACAACACAAGTATTGTTAAATTATAAGTATTTCAAGGATTTCAATTAATGATCATGTATGTACCGGCTTAACTAACGTATGGCTTAAACTAGTTGGGCCATCCCGACAAACATACCTGAGTTAAGCCGAAACATACACACATATAAGCATCAATAGGCTTAAGATGATCTACATTCTAAAATTGACAATAATTAATACAACCATTTCGTTCTACACTATTGTAACACAATATATTTAATCTAGAGTTTAGAGCAACACAATCTTAGTAACAAGTATGATTTATATATTGTCACTTGCGATAAATTGGCTGGACTGCGCGGAGTAAGGGAAGTTTTATTATCTCGGGCTGATAGGGTTGCCATTTGGAAGTAATATTGCTAAATATTAGCCGTAGAATATTATACTAAGGGTTGAAAATAAATAATAACACCAAATAACAACTAACTAATAGCTCTCTGCTAACCCGTTATGAATCTGGTATGATTGTATAACAATAATTAAAATAATTAAATTAATTAATTGGCTACTTGCTTCTGAAAGTTTTGTAAAAACAGCCTTAAATATGTATAAATAGCCGATCTCTCTATTAATTGGATTAAAAACCACAGTAGATATACACCATCTCAAGTAATTGTCAATTCTAAGTTTAATGGTAATAATAATGGGAAACTCTCCTTTAGAAAATAGCACATTATTTTTAATATTTTGAAATAAATCCTATCGATTTTTCCAAAATCATTCCCGTTCTTGATACTTAATAACAAATATTGTTAGCAGATACAATTCTCAGTAAAAGCCAACCCTGATTACTTAAGTTCACAAAACTTTCTTTGTTTCCCCAAAATCCGGCAAATTTGTCGAAAGTAACCAATATAAATCAAATTTGCGAGCAATATGTTCGCGTTATTGCTTCATTCGTGGACGCGTCTTCTGAATAATGGCGTGGCAATGTTATGGCAAATCTTATTGCAATCCATTCGTTGTTACAATATTTATTTTATTGGGAATGTAGAATGACATGAGAAGTTACTCATACACCGAATCGTCGGCGTATTATTTTTATTATTATGAATTTGATTTTTTATGAATTATGAATTTGATTGAATATATTAATTATGAATCTAATTAAATTATGTATACTTGAATTAATTAAAATTGATAATTATTTTTGCTCAATTTTTTAAATTATTAACCGTAGCATTTACCCGCATATTCTAATAAAGGAATTTTGAATACAAAATGTTAGAATAAGTCATAGTTTAAAAATAATTTCGCAACTTTACTTTAGTATACATATACGCACACACGTCATTTAAATTATACAAATATTCATGTATATTTCAAACTAACTCTTCAGATTTATAGTGTAGTTCGACATGGGTATTAAATTATAACTATTTAACTAATGCTTTCATTGAATGAAGGGAGTTTACCTTTCAATCCAAATTTAGGATCGCATGATTATACGATTATTTTTATTTCAGCCATACTCAATTTTAATATCAAGCAATACCTTAAATTCAAACTTAGTATACTGTTGGGGACTTTGATTAGAATGAGAAATGATAAGGCTAATGATAGGCTTCACACGTCTCGGAGAACGTTACGGAGAACTCTAAGGTATGCAAGTTTTACTCACTTTATTTTCCTTCACCGTTACAGCAAGTGACATGTGATCTTAATTAATTTTGAAAAGGAAGAGGTGGGCGCTATGATTAGAAATCCCGCATTGGAAGGTTAATTCTAAACCACTACGCTGTAGTTGTTTGTGTACATATATTACTTCAAGTTTATTCATAAATCGTAGAAAGTAACTAATTAAGTGACATCAAATAAAACGAGAGCGAACAAAAGCTTGAAGAGAAGACATTAATAAATGCCCTCATTAATATCCCGCTGTAGTATTTACGAAGCTTTCACATTCGGCGTACGTACCGGAAGTGACGTAGGAATTTGATGCTATGTACCGGAAGTTGCGTAATGCAATTAATGAAATGAAACCCTCATGTGGATTTATAGCAGCCTATGACATTAATTGTTCTCATTCTGCGAGGAGAACCATGTCGAACATAACGGTTAATGTGCTGGTGGAGATAAATATGTTCGGATAACATAAAAAAACATAACACCACGCCTGCTTGCCTCGGAGGGGTAGGCAGAGGAATGATGTACACTCTCACGTTTTACCAGTTACGTTTACGTGCCACGACGAAATAGGTGGTGAGCCTGTTGCCATACTCCAAACACAGATATATATGTGTGTCTATTGTAACATAAAAATCGGAGCTGTTCCTCTATCACAGTAGTAATGTAAATGCAATGCAATTTTTTTCTGATCCAATTACACCTTTTACCTCGAGATATTTAAGTAGAATCTGTACATTTTTAAAGGACATTGTATTTACCATGCTGTGATAAGTCCAAAGTTACTTATTTTAAAACTTATATAAGCATTGTAGTAGTCGAAATTGCCAAGTTTCGGTTCTATAACATCGCTGAACTAGGACATCAGTTCTATAACATCGCTGAACTAGGACCTATACACAGAACTAAGACAAACTTCGCTGTTAATATTTCGAAATTATAAACTTTGAGCCATATTGATGATATCGTTACATGGCTTCAATTTCGGCATGGTTGTTCACTAGATTATGACTTTCAATAGTGGAGATCTAGGGGGACAAATAGGGGCTATGGTGGGGAAAAATGGGGAAAAGGAGGGGGCTTAATTAGTAGATATCAATATATCGCGCATATTTTTTCCAGAAAACTTGGCGTCGCAACCGCACGATTTCATATTCTATCATCTATCTTCTATTTTTGTATTTCTGCTTTACACATATGCTACTCACTTTAAAAATATTGTTAATTTACGGACGATTAACTTCTCGTAACTACTACCTCCCTCATGTAAGATCATTTAGCTCTACAATCGCGTTCTTGCCTCGCAAGCCGTTGCCAATCATCAATTGTTACGAAACTATCAACGCTCTACCATAATGCTATCAATTGATAAACATCACTTGCGAAACAATGGACGCATTGCGTACCTACGCCACGTGTTATGCATGCACGTTCCACGCATGCATGTTACATGTTGAATAGCCGCGGTAATAGTAACATTGTTTGTGTAATATGAATTACCATATTCGCTTATGTTTTATGAATGTGTGAAAACAAGATAAGCTTTTGATGTAAACAGTCATTGTGTTTATGCAACCACCCATTATGAGCTGTTTTTAGTTTGAATTTTACAAGCGGTTATCCAATGGTCAAAATTCTGTAGATTTTTGGTTTGAATTATATTGAGATTCTTATATCATGTATACATGTATAAATCCGTACTATATGCGTTTTGACTGTAGATATAGTTAGAGTAACATTGTAGAGATATATTCCTTTAAATAAAAACGAGAGAAAGAGATAGAAGAAAAGATGAGTGCCCAAGTCGTACACTGCACATATTTAAATTTGATTTTGTGTCTTTTTTATTAAAGTTTTTTTTTATTTAACCTCCTTGTAAAATGTCTAATGTTTACATAAATGTAGCGTTCATTTTTAATGACATTGACACTCACAGATGCAATTGGTTATGAATGATTTTGACTATCTTAATGCTGCGCAATCCTTTAATTTACGTACATACGAGTGAATTTAATGTTTGTTATAAATTTATTAATTTAAAAATCAAATTACCGTTAGTTTTAACTGCTTTTGATAACAATGTATTAAGTTTGTGTATTATGTTTATACGAGTTTCTACTTTGTGTGCCTTTTTTAACTAGCTTGCAAAAAGATCTCAATTTCTCAATTTCCTTGATTTTTTTTCTGTTGTTACGTCAGTTAAGGTACATTTTCCGTTTGGTTCCAATTAAATTTGAAGAACATATACCACTCCTAAGGTTGGAACAATAGGGGGTGATTTTTTTTATTTGATAAATAATTTTGAATAACGCTATAAGTTTTTAGGTTACAGTCGAATTTCTTTATTACTTTTAACTACGCTTAACTACTAGCATATACAAATTAGTTAATTTGTTGTAATATACTCGTACACCGCTTTGGTGAAACAGCACCTTTATTCGTATCTATGTAAGCATGGTCTCTATTCACACGCAAGACAATTAGGTGCCGGTGGCGGAATTAATTGGCATGTATGCAGACTGTACTTGGCGGCTCGAGTGTCAGTTTAGAACCTGGATAACAATAACGATGTACAGGAAATATAGAACATATCGAGCCTTGTTTGTATATCTGTGACTATATTGGGTTGTGATTTGATACGGCAGAATCAAGGCTTAATTAGTGTTATGTAGGTTTTGGATTTAAATTTGCACTTTATGAAACAATATCGCCCATAATGGGGTTAATAATCAGATGTCTGGTTCAATAATAATATAGTTAGAAATTGGAATATATGAAATTCCACATGGAATCAACAGGCGATTATCAAAATTATTAACAAAATCTATTTAGGAGTATAAAATATAAATACTCAGTTATGTGAAAATTAACAGCTCTAATAGACTACTCAGAGCGAACATTAGCACAAATGAGTTATAATATAATATGCTTAAATATAATATGCTTCATAAACACGGCCCCATTAAAACAAGCGTTAAAAGATGGGACCGCATTGCATGAAATTCCCCTCACAAGGTGACCCAATTATCCTCCGGAGATAGGTACAATTTGAAATAATATATAACACTATATTAAACAAATGTTTCCCACGGCACTTACGACACACA
>DWMG01002102.1:0-13801 GCA_018244855.1 Elbella merops | reverse complement strand
GAGTCTCTCTGAAGGATATGATCAGAAATGATACTATCCGACAGAGAACCAAAGTCACCGACATAGCTCAAAGCGTTAGCACGCTGAAGTGGTAATGGGTTGGGCACATCTGCCGGAGAACCGACAACCGGTGAAGTAGGCGAGTTCTGGAGTGGAGACCGCGGCTTGGCAAACGTAGTGTAGGACGCCCTCCGGCCCGGTGGGATGACGATCTGCGAAAGGCGGCAGGCAGATGCTGGACGCGACAAGCCAAGGACAGGTCGCGATGGCGCTCATTGGGGGAGGCCTATGTCCAGCAGTGGACTGAAATAGGCTGATGATGATGATGATTCATCGGTGTCATTTTCTTACTACCATTCTGTTACAACAGTCACTAATTATTTTCGAAGATCTTAAAACAATCGAACAGCGTAGTAAAAAACTTTGGTTAGTTGCTTATCCTAATTACGTTTAGTGTATAAGATTGACTGTAACTAGAGCATTGATTACAACAAAAAGTTAAAACCAATGCGACCTTGTGTGTTCGGTGGACGTGAACGTTGCGACACCTTCCGCTATTTGTAAAATCAGGACTTGAATTTAAAGTTTAGGAGGATTTGTGTTTAATCATTTATTTACTATTGATAAAGGTTAATAGATTCCGTCCCCTAAGAGCACCTGTTAGTCACAAAAAGTAAAATACAGCCTACTCTAATATGTATTCGAGTTACACAATTATTGTTGAAACGTACTACGGTAATTTTTTGGTTAATAAAAAAAGTGAATTATAGCGTAATTAAAAAACTATTAACGCGAAGACGATCGTGTAAAAGATCAAAACAATTTACCTATAACTGTGACTCGTAGTTTTTCATGGTAATGTATTTAAATGAACGTGCAAGGTTTCGAAGGATGACGCACATCTTACTCTTATTTCCCCTCTCACGTAGTCCGCAAAGCAGAGCAACGAATATGATTTCTCTCTCTTTTTCATTCCTAGCTCGAAGTAGTTCACTGTGGACAGCGGACGCGAAACAACCGCAGTGGTTGCGCGCGCGTTACTACATTTTCCCAAGTGAAGCGAACCGCTGCAAGTGATCAGTCAGTTTTTGTTTCCTCTATTACTGTGATAAGTACGTCAAGTTGAGCAGTAGTTCTGGAACTGGATAATTTTTGTAACTCGGCAGGTAAGATTATAAATCTCAGAAAGAAGTTTTATATTTTGTTCCATCATTTAGTGACTAATGCTATCCGCTTCACATTCTTGTCGTTCACTATTTAGAATAGACAACGAGCTATCATGTCATGCTGTGTTATAATTTCTTTATCGGTGAGACTTAACTGTCACCATTCAAACCGCATGCGTGGTATTTTTGCTACCAGCATTTCATTGCCTAATTTTTGTTTATTTGGTAACAGATAATTGCTGACAACTGGATCTGTAACCGTGTATACCAATAGGCTCAGCACCTAAGCCATTGTGGTACGTAAACTTAATTATTAAAACGTGGGAGTTTACTTCACATTTCTGCGTACCCTTTCGGGCATTACAGGCTTGATGTTAAGTTTTTGTTACGTATGTTGAGAACAACGTTCATTTCGTTTCGTTCGTTTAGTTCACGAAAACGAAACAGAGGTATTGCAGGACACAGGGTAGGTAACTACAAAAGCAAAATGACTTAAATATATTGCTATATATATTTATATAAAATATATCAATTTACGTGTAACCCGATCCGATATCTGAGACTATTGGCCACAATTTTACGAATGCATGGCGGTGCGTAGTCATACCTTGCTTTCTGCTTGTTTTGTCCACCTCACCGCGTTCGCACATTGTATAGATAACGAGCGGCGTTATCTGTTATCGCTTGATAAAAACGGCGTCAACAAAATGATACTGCAAGAGTTCAGCCATGTTGAGTTTGTAGTCAGAACGTCTTCACTGTAACGTTCTTTTTATCTTTTTAAAACCACTAAATTATTCTCATTTGAATAGAAGTAGGATTGTATGTTATTGTCGGCGTATTTCTTTCTAGCGGAAGACGTGACATAAGGTAAAATGGGTCTCTGCTTCTCGTTCGACTGCGGTGACTGTGAGTTTTGCTGCAATCCCTGCTGCTTGGCGTTGAGCGCTTGCTGCTTGGTGCCGTGTCTCTGCCCCAATGCGTGTGGGCAGCAAAATCAGCAACCACCGCAGAACGTTCATATCCATCACCCGCCCGTGGTTGTCGAGCAACCACCGCCGCCCGGCGGATATCCGTACCCGCCGCCCCCCGGGGCATACCCGCCACCACCTGGAACGTACCCGCCGCCGCCCGGAGCGTACCCGCCTCAACCGGGTTACCCTGGCTATCCCCAATATAGATGAAGTATCTCATAAGTATTAAAGGTAAGGCCTACTGTAACTTAGTGACGTGGACGACGCGCCGACACGTTCCTTACTAGCTTAAATCACTCGCTTATTTCGTACAATGTAGGTGTTTAGAAGATAAATGATGTTGAACTAGATAAAGCATTGTTATGAGGGTGATTCATTCCCCTGAAGTAGACGATCCGATCGTTCGGTTTGACGACACCCCTGCGCGGTATCTACACATCGTCCTCGAGTGTCACTTATACTTCAAATTGTGTTGCGAAATAATTCCTAGCCGCGACACCTCCGCATTCAATTGTCTGAGTGTATATCGATTATTCAAGATACACTGGAGTTTATTTTTCTCATTTCATGCAAGTAAGTCATTGTTTCCTATGCTTATAATAACGTTTGCGCTGGGTTCGAATAAATAAACCATTTTTTTGTACTAAGATATCCTAATTAATACTAAGATAATCTTTTATAATTATGATCTAGCCTAACGTGACTAATAGGTAATTTAATTTCAACTTAATTTGCTAGGAAGAGTATAACTAAGAATGTGTGAACACTTTTCTTATTGTCTCCATTAAGGGGAAGACACTTTGTTCTTGTGTTGTTTTATTTAGCACTATGTCCACTATTATCTCTAATGATTCACTACACTAGCTCGAAGAGGTTTCGTTCTTTTGAGCCTTCTCACTATGTCCGTGGTGTCGACGAGCTGGAGGACCTCGACGTTCACATGGTGGTGAAGTCTTTGTTCATGAGCTTCAGCGTATTTTTTTATAACAATAGCTACGAGGTCCACTTTCAGGTCCCGATGGAGGTCGTCATTTCGGACATACCAAGGTGCATTTACGATGCCCCTTAGCACTTTATTTTGGAAACGCTGAATAATCTGTCGGTTACTTTGGCTGGTACAGCCGATAAAAAATAGAAAGATTTTTTTTATGTCAGCTATTTCGAAAACAGAGGCATCTTAATTTTTGTTTTAGTAAAATTCTCACCTCTGGGTTTTAATTTTTTTTATCTTAAAGTAAACTTGAAGTGTTTTTTTTTCAAAGTAGTGTTATTTGAAAGCTAAAAAAACTGACTGTTAGCGCCTAACTGTCATATTTCCCGCGCATTTGAATCGCCGCCGATCGCGCCCGACCGAGCTGACGGGTGACGCAGGGGAGATTCGCAGGGGCACGGGAACTAGCAAAAGTAATGGCGAAAAAAGGATTTGACAACCGAGGCGACATACGTTACAATTAAACCTTAAAATTTGTATTTTGGAATAAAGCTTTTGTGGAATCAATAAATTAATCTACAACGTCAAGAAGTTTATTATTCAATACTCAACACTGACCACCTATAAAAATAAAAAAAACCCTACGATTTCAAGCAGGAATTTTGTAAAAAAAAATTGATAAGATTTTTCTTAAAATAATACTTTTATTATTTCATTTCGATCTGTAACTTTATAACTAGCACACTAAGGTAACGTTTTTAGTATGTTTTATTAAACTACATGATTTACTCTACAAGTTCTCCAAAATAACATGGGTTCTATTTCTTTTCGTTCTAAATTATAATTTGTTATCCAGTATCCATACATTTTTTTTGATCAAGTGTAAAATGAACACATTGTATATAGTCTGGCAATTATAAAAATGGCCTGTAGAGTTGGCTGTTTCATTAGGCCTTGCCGATTGCAGACATTATAGTCAATTTACCTTAATGAATTATAAAAAAAAATTAATTAGGTATCTAAGCCAAAGGCAACTCCTTGAATTTTTAATTAGCATCTACATCAAATGACAATTAATAAAAAACATGTTAGGAAGAACAAAGAGATGATACTTGAGGCCAGCGACAGTAGAATATACAGTGTTACAAATATTGTTGTTACTCACGTCGGTGGTGTCCGAGCCTCTATGATGTCTCAAAGTAAATAAAACTGTGTAGCTGTGGGCTTCAAGTAACTTTATTAAGACAAGTGCAATAGATGAGAAGTCACTACTTATAAAACTAAACGTCAGACATTGAGGTTGCGCGCAGATACATTTACATCTCGATTGGGATTTGGTGAGTATATTGATATATTGTCATACATATATAGAAGAAGACTTAAAACACTAGAACACATTGATACAATACAATGAGAACTTTCATAACACAAGGCAGCGGCCGAGAACGATGCACATTGTCAATGCGTCACACATATTATGTCATCTTATATTAAGGAACCTAGTGAACAGACCGTATTATTATAATAAGAGCACTGTCATAAATACGGCAATACACATAACTACATACAGTTATATGGAGGCTCCTCATCGATGTCCACTCCTTATCAGCCAATAACATGTTTATATACATAATTTACAATTTAAACATGGGTTCATTGAAACTACAGGCATACTGGCGGATATCTGATCTGTAATAGCCTTACAAGATGTAACATCTCGCTTTACCATGTTCGCATTCGCCAGTGCGCGCCCGAACTGAACCTTTTTAAAGTCCATTACGAAATTAAAAATATATACAAATTCTGTTTAAATACGCCATAGCATCGGCCAGAGCCAGGCGCAGCTACTTCGAAATTAATTATAGTTTTATATTTCGAGTGTATATAATAGTAATTTATGACACAATGTTCAATTTATGCACCTATTTCCTGAGGCCTATATTATGTCACTTAAAACTAAACCATTATTATGCGAATGGAAAATTATACAAAAGTAAAAGTAAAAGTGGAGTGAATAAACATTTTTTAATGAAATTCTTACACTTCATTGCGTATGCGATGTGCGTATGCAATGCTTCGAGCGGCCGGCGGGAGCGGCGGAGCCCGATGTCACAATACCTCGATTCGACTATTACACATTTTTAAATTTCCCTTTCTTCTCTTATGGATACCCCCGTACACGGATATGGATACCGTCGACATCTACATGTAACGGAAACAAGGAAAGAGACGTCTCATATTATTTTCAAATCATTGTACATTGTAGTGAAAATTAATTTTTACGTATATACATGACAGACGCTACGACGCTCGAGACCGGGGAGGGAAGCGCGGGCGCCGAGCACGCAACCGTGAAGCGCGAGTATCAACCATCGCTTAGTTTTTCTTGGGAACGCCGCCAATCTGAAATATTTAAAATATCAAACACTTTCCGGAAATAAAATAAAAATAACAAAGCGTGCTTTATACTATTATTATCATATCATATTGCCAAGTCGCTTACGGGTTAGGTAGCGAGTAATGAAAACTAAATGTGTTTATCATTATAATTTAATATGCCTCTTATTGTATCTAATCATAGATACGTACGGTGGCACGCTGGTCTTCAAGGCGCGAACTTTGGGCGCGCATCAGTTGCGCGAAGAACGCGTCTTGGTCGGCGTCGTCGGGCTCAGCGCGCTCAGGCGGCGCGAGAGCGGGCGCAGCAGCAGAAACGGGGACAAGAGCAGGGGCTGTACTCTCAATCGAATTCTGCAACTGGACTCCCGCTTGGGATTGAGCAGAAGCTGGTTGCTGATCATCGGCTTCATCTTGGGCTGGCTGCTCCGGTTCTTTCATTCCGGATTGATTCTGCGCCGAATTAGACCTTTGGCTTTCCATCCTCACCGGTGGTACCGCGGCTGGCCGCAGCCGGGGCAGTTCAGTGCGTTGGTCTTCAAGACGAGAGCCCTGTGTGCAAAAATGTTAAATTTTATTATAAAAAGCGTATAATTTAAGGTCAATGTTTGAGTTAGACAAAAAATTTAAATCTATTATTAAAGGAAATCTTTGTAAAAAAGCTTATTATAAAGTAAATGATTATTTAAATGTTAAACATGCTTGGTGTGATGTAACTCCAGCTCCACAATAAATTAGCTCATGTTGTAATATCCTAATAATTTTGATGTACAAAAAGTGTTCTTATGAACTAATTTTGAATAAAAGACATTTGAATTTAAATTTGAATTTGAAGCAGCTAATGAATTTGACATCGATTTATGTAAAACAATTATATAATACTAAGATCTTGATATCACTACAAGGAACATGATTAGCATTTTATGAAGTAACATCCTTAGTCGGCAATAGCAGAAATAATGAAGTGCATTAACACGTCGCACGCTGCGACGCGAGGACGCGATAGTCACAAAGAGCGACTACACGCGATATTGACACATACGTTTGAAATGTTCCGCCGCCTCTACTCTTCCAACTGAATCGAACCCGCTAAGATTTTCACGCATATTGTCTCTTATGTATGTTATTCTTTAGGATCATTCTGCATCAGTCAAATGCTAGACATAGGCCTTCCCTAATGAGCCCCAGTGCTCCCTGTCCCCGAGTTGGCGCATCCAGTGTATGCTTCCAGCCTTACGTAGGCTGCCATCTCACCTAGCTAGAGTATGTTCTACAGTTTGTTTGCTTAGCTGCGATCGCCACCCCAGAACTCGAGAAAAACTCCTTTGTTCTTTTACTCTTACATGGTATTTATATAATCGGTCATATATAATCGATTTGCATTGTCCTAGTGCAATCATGGCCCAGCGTGTACTTTCATCACAAAATTACTCTAAATCCCGCCACTACAAATATTTTTTGGCAGACCCAGAATAAAAACAAATACTTGTGCTCATCGCAGATACCTTTGTCTTAGGTGGAGATGGAACTGACGTCCCCAGCTTAGCAGTCAGATTTATCCATTACGAGGTAAATGGGCATCCTTAAAAAAATCTCAGAAAAGTCATATTTTAGTTTTATCTATCTAGTCGACTGCCTCGTTGATCGCGTGGTTACAAGCGCGACTTCTGATCGTGAGGTCATGTGTTCAAAAACGGCTTGAGTACCATTCTATTTTTCTACTCTACATTTTCTAGCAGAAATTTCCAATAGTGGCTAGGAGTCTGGATCTGTGCTCAGTCTGTGGTAATTGACTCACGACCTATTCTATTGATGAAACGTGGGATTGTTCTACATTCTTCTGCGTATCCCTTCAAAGATTACAAACGTGATATACCTTGGTCTCTATCTAATTAATCAATTCTTATATTAGCTACTACGAGTTAGGTCTCCTGTATTATCATAGCTATATAAGTTATAGGCGTGCATAGTTAAAAAAAATATTTCTTTCTGAGGAGAGACGACTGATCATGAAAACTAATTGGTTCCATTTAAACCAAGGTTTCCCCATTTCCGTATTTGATACTTCCTGTTCATTTCGTTTCGTTTTCTCTCTTTTTTAACTTGTATCATATTATTTGTTTCATAGCAGTAAATGAAAAACATTTGTAATGCTAGTCTAACTGGCAAGCAGCGAACTTGCGTACCTAGGCTTGCGCACTTTAATCGAACCGGAGATGTTCTGTAAGAAAGCCTTTGTACATGCTAGTCAGTTTGTATGTATAGCCAAGAGCACCTTTTATAATTATCCTTTAATATATGATTACACAGCTACACTCATGTATGACAGACTTCATAAAAGTACAACAGGTAAAAGATGATTGTAAGTGCATAACCTGTGAAAACCTGTCTTCCTACCCCTATAGAAGATAATTGAGGCGATATGTACGCATGTACGAGTATAATATCAATACAGTGAAAAGGAAATTAATCGCAAGCGACTTGGAAGGTGCGCACGGAAAACAACAACACAGAGAACTTCGTAAATCTGTTGAGTTGACGGACACATTTAAGTTATCTGGTCCAGAACGTATGAGTTAGAGAAGACAGCAATGGCTAATGGTGTTAGGCGCTTACTTGGCGTAGTCCTGCTTGCAGTAGACTTGGCGGTCGCGCAGGAAGCAGGAGGGGTGGCGGTCCAGCTGCACGGCGCACACGCAGCAGCGCAGGCAGGCCGTGTGCCACGCGCCGCCGCCCACCTCCAGCAAGAAGCGGTCGGCGATGGCCTCGCCGCACGCGCAGCACGTGCGGTGCTCCGTCTGCGCAACAAACAGCACATCGTCACATCCCTCCGCACACTGCGGCCTCATCGAAACGATCACACCCTTCCCTCGTCCATACCGACTCCAACGTTTCTCACCGATTCCTTCGCTAAACTGTTGATAATGAATCACTAAACAGTCTCGTAAAAAATATATCTCAGATGAATATTCAGTCCGAGAACCAGTTGGAAACGGCCACTACTACTCATTATGGGTTACCAAAGTGGGTCCCTCTGCGATGAAACTCAATTAACAAATGTTTCAAATCCCGGAGCGGCAATAACACAGCGCGGGAGATTAGTCGAACAATGATTGTTTAGCGACATGTGTCGGTAACGAAGAGCGTGCGCGTTTATTTAATTACAGATGTAGCGACGGAAGTGGCGGCGGCGCCCCACGGCTCCCGCACTCAGCTGGACTCATGGACTGTTCTGATATGTACTTACAATATTTCGCCTCATGTTCAGTACACAGTAATAATAAAAAAATATTTATAATTAGCAAGATAAACAAGTTCTTATTAAGTTTATATTAACTTAACTATACATTATTTCAAAAATATTTTATGTATTTAGTAAAGACTTTGCTTTATTTTTAGTTATATTTATATATCAAAAAATATTTTTACAAATTCCTTTTCATATATTGATCAGCTATACAATAGGGACCGCGGTTCCTCTGTCCTTTGCTGATCTAACCATGTTTTTCTTGTTGTTCAAATAATATATTTACTTGTTCAAATAATAAGTTGACTGCCTCGTTGGTCGTGTTAGTTGCAAGTGCGACTGCCCATCGGGAGGTCTCGGGTTCGATTCCCGGGTCGAACACTACATACATTTTCTAATTTAGATTTTGTAGTAGTGGCTCGGAGTCTGGATATGTGCCCGATGCATGGCAATAGGCTCACTACCTATTCCATAGTGGAACGTAAACGTAACCGGTGAAACGTGGGGGTGTTCAGCACTCCACAGCCTACCTGTTCGGGGATTACAGGCGTGAAGTTACGTTTCAAATAATATCAACATTCCTTCTCTTGAATAGTCTGCGTTTCTTACGTTTTATTGCATATTATAAAGCAGTTCAATAAAGACTGCCTTAAGAAAAATAAAATAAAAATGAAGTCCCCTCTAGTCCTCGTATATCCCGCAATGAGGTGGTCACACTCCGCGCGGGAGTCCCCGTGATGTAATAAAGCCGTTGCATAAATAAACACAGCGCCCGCGCCCCCACCTAATCAAACGTTGGCAAATTGATTTAGTCAAATATTTGTGACGTGACTGAAATGCAATCAATGTAAATTGCAGCGCACAATTCGTCACTTGTGTGTATTCCAATTTAAAACTACTGACTACTGTTTTACATTATGCATGGGTTTATTTATGTACTTCATCATCATCAGTCTACTCCCGTCTACTGCTGGACATAGGCCTCTCCAATAGCACGCTATTGAGGTCTATCTTCAGCTCTTCGCATCTAACCCCTACCAGCCCCCTTGCTCGGTGGCCTAGAGGCGGTCTCCACTCCAGAACATGTCTACTCCAATGCTTATCGGTTCTGAGGCAGATGCGACCAGTCCACTTATATAAGTACTTATTCACTAAAAATGGCTAGATCTAATGGCAGGGCAGTTATGACGTCAACAGAAATAATAATCGTAATATTATACAATTTTGTGACATTGTCGAAATTGAATCTCGCTGATCAAATTTAGGCAAATTTAAGGTCCAATCTTTAAAGAAATGAAAGGTACAGCTCACAGCGACTTAAAAAAATAACTTTTGTAATGGATGAAAGAGGATGCAGTGAATAAAAATATTAATAAGCATGGTAAGTAGCGAATGTAACTGCTCAATTGCAGTCTCACCTAAAAATCCTAAAGAAAGTTGTTTTAATTTGCTCAATAAATTAACTGCAACCGGTTTAAAATGCGCGCCAATACTCTTCGGTGTGATGCATCAGACTTATCTTTAAATTACGATCAGCATGATGCCGGCGTTCGAGTGCACATTTGAAAGGTTTGTTATTTGAAAAACATTTGCAATATAAAACAAAAACACACTAAATAATCAAACAGACGAGAGAGATATATATATATACCATTCTTATTTTTAATCAAACCTGAGCGACGATTTCAGCCTCTTTGTAACATCCCAGCGTTTAGCGGCGATCCGTCCTGACGGATGGAGCAGAAGCTTCTTAAGATGGACGACGCGTGCCTCATAAAGCTTATTGACCCTTATTTTGCATGTAATGCACCAGTCCTTAATCACCTCCATAAGAGAAGTGAAAACCGTGGACTCGTAATAGGTATGTGTAATAATTTAAAATAATCGTAAATGTATTAAGAAATAACGTAACAAAAATTGTAAGCACCAGGGTTTCAACGTTGAGGTATTTGTCCCTACGGTAATAAATCAGAAAAGTCCTACAGTATAAATCCCGAAAGTTATATCTACAAACAGTTTATATAGTAGGACACCCTTGTTCAACTAACCTTAAGGGGGTATTAGTTTATTTTACAATTGCACAGTTCATAATAAATCTCCACTCAACGCCAAGTTACACACCTAACGTGCGCGTGACGCCACGCGGGCGCACCGGGCCGCCGCAGACAATGGCCGTAACGCTTAGCGACGTTCCGCCACCCCAAAACAAATTCTCGCTGTTTTGTGAGAAATAGCTATGTTGCAACCGTGGCTCTACCGGCCGCCACCGCGCTCGTATGTGACGTACCCCCCGTCTCGCCGGACAAATACGGTTGTCACCTATCCAAATGTTCGTAACAAATTTCTTAAGAGACCATTGAGTGAAAGAGAATGGCGGTCCGGTGGCCGTATTGTCAGCTCTGACTTCAGCTGACTGATCTGCTTTTTGTGGCTATTTTTTGTGACGCCCGCAGCGCTCGAGCTACTCGCGGATAATGACGTTATTTGAGTGTATTTAACGCGTCATTTAAAAGGGTTTGTTTGTTCTGTGCTTTCTGCTCCAAATTATGCTAATGTCGTGAACCTTTTATTTATGTCGCGGGAATTGATATTTGGGATTGTAGGTGTTTTGACTCTGACTCTTATGTCACTTAACTCAAAATGGCACAAAGCGCATCCATGTCTAATAGCAGCGAACGAGCGACAACGGGGCGGGCGCGAGCCGCGGGGCGCGCTGCTCGGCTGCTCATTTAGGAGGCGTGACACGGACTGTAGCGGTCAATTTATGGACGTACTACACTCTACACGGCCTGCAAACGCTTTTATCCTTTTTATATGAGAGAGCTATGTAACATACGCTCGCTACACACAGCACACGTCATCGGAATCCAACGTGCTCAATCACAGATCCCTTGGCATTTCCGACTATGAAGGCCTACTTAAAGACTATCCTAAGATTAAACAACGACGTCACTAGTTACGAGACCTGTGAATAAACACAGCAATTCGGACTACTATGTAGATTGTTAGTCCGTTAATTTGATTTGCCTACTATGAAATACTATTTAATTTGTTAAGGAATTTAATACGTGTAACATTTTGAGTACAAAGAAGCTGAGCTGAACTGCGTCCGAATGCTATAAAAATTATATTGAAAAGTGTGACATGGATATTGTAACAACAAATACCGACGATGCATAAAAACTGCGATTGTCAAATGTAGTTAGGCCGTTAACTTCATCACAATAGCTCGTCGGACTCCGTCTCGATGAGCAATACCACAATTGGCCATTGGCAATATTCCGCGAGTACAACACAGCGAGATGTGACATAAATGAATTGATATTAAATAGAATTGATATTAAAAAACGGCTTTTCACACAAAATATCTAATCCGAAATATAAAATATCTTTTTAATCCATTTATTCTAGGTAAATTTTTGCTCTGTTAATGAATGACATTTTAATACATTAATCATTTTTATTATCATGTATGGTAAAGTCCGCGTTATAGTATGAATGATCTGGAACTTTAAAATCCTTGTCTGATTATAATTAAAAACAAAATAACCTGTCTTGTTATTATTCAGTCTAATCTAGTTTAGCAGGAGCACGCTAAAATGACGTTATCTGCAAAGGATTCGGTCTGTTCAGACACACAATTTTAATAAAGGACGTTACCGTTAGCGCAGCATTAGTAGAGCCTCGAAGACGAGTTCGTTCGATTGTGACATTACGACAATTATGAGAAATAGATCTAAAGTGACCGAGTGGCGCAATTAACATGCAAATTCCTCGTCTACATATTAATTTATGCAAAACTGCCACAATTCAATAATATACATATACCTAAGTCGTTCTCAATTTTTTTATCAATTTCCTTTTTTTTTATTAAACTTCTATTAACAGCCCCATAACAGTGGAGGATAAGAAAATATGAAGAATCCTCGTCCTGCACAGTGACAACAAATTAAGTAATTAGTACTCGTACTCAGCCAGTAAAGGTTTCTTCATTATTTTTCCCGTATTTGATCAATTGACTTCGCTTTAACTTTTATTGTGTACCAGTGGATGGGCACCTTAAGCCTTTAAATCTTTAATATCCATACACGATGACATTAATCTAAACTGGTTCAAGTTTTTTTCTCTTCATCAGTTTCTATAATAAATTTCCTGATAACTATTCGTTCGAATCGAAAGTATTCCTTAATGGTACTTAAATAGAAACGAGTAAATTATGATAGTCGACAACAAAGGTGCCCCATGATCCGCGAGAATAAAGGGATGGGTGACGCAGACGCATGATGCGATCCCGGAGGCGAAGGGCGGGTGCGGGCGTGACGACTGTCCGCAAACCGCTCGTCCATTGTCGTCCCGGACACTGCAAGGACCTAAAAGGTGGCATCACGGCGCCTCGCTATGCCATTGTCACGGGCTTACGTTTGCAGATCCGATTTATATTTGAATATAATTGACTTTCGGCCTCGTATCAGGTAAGGAGAGCTCGTATCTCATTGTGTGCGGCTGATCTCAATGGCATTTTTATCGGCCGAACATGATAAATGTATTTGTGAGATTAAGTGCAGTGGGTGCGCTCCGACGGCCGCGCTCGTCTATTCAGCCGTTTTGTACGTGTTTAGTTTGTAATCGATATGTGACTTTATTTTTTCTTTGTTGGTTATACAGACCGATCGAAGGCGCGTCGGGTGTTTGGAATTAACTCTTACATTGTCCCATATTTTAAAATGATATTTATTACTATGTCATTAAACTTTCCTAATATTTCTTGCATTTAATATGTAATTATATATTTTTGATTTAATTCCATAAGAATAGCAGAAATTTTCAATCTATGTGTAAAGCTTCCGCTCCACAAATCAGGCGGATTTTTCTTACACCAGCCGTTTTCCGCTCACAATGCACTATAAACGAGGAAACTCCTCGGATTTCCATAACAGTAGTCAATCTCATTCCCCGTTTTATATTCAGGAAGCAATTCGGTGAGCAATCCCTCGGATTTGTATAAAAAATATTTGTAAGAGTTGGAAGCAAAGGTTGTCAAGTTTGGGTGTTTCTATTTGTACGAGAGTCGCGGGGGGGGGGGGGG
>DWMG01002101.1:0-13803 GCA_018244855.1 Elbella merops | reverse complement strand
TCGAAAATTATGATTAATTTTCAATATTAGCCTTCAATAAATATTTTAATTGAATGTCAATTAGTATGTCAATTTGATAATTAATAAATGACAATATTGAAGTAATTGAATACAGCAATAATATTGATAGAATTTATTTACTTTTAACTTTGTTTTGCAATTATTGTGTTTATAATATATTGGGAAGTTTAGTTAAAGTGACCAGTAAAATAAGTTATTGGTCGAACATTAAACATTTATCGTTAAACCTCAAATGTTACTGAGCTCATTAAGGCTGTTAATAGCTATACAATCAAAGTGATCAACGTTTACTTTTAATATGTTAAGAAAAGTATTATGGAGCAGGAAATTAAACTGTATAAAACTATTACTTTCATAAAATAATAAAAATAACTAGAATAAAAGAAATCTTAGTCTACGGTGGCATTTGCAATATTATGTCTCAATCAAATAACGCGATGTTAAATGTACGTTAGTACTTCGCGTGAAAATCAAAGGATTTTTGTGACGTTTTTGTAATTTACATAAATGTAACTCATGTTAACCTAACGGCTTAATTATCGTCGTATTTAAACGTCAGGCCGCGGGTGGCGCTGTATCATAAAAGTAGCAATAATATTCATAGAATCAAATTATTATTTATTAGTATTCACTGAGTTGCATGTAAAATAGATTATTTCGTATGCACCGTCATAAAAGTCAGATCCATATAATGCATTATATATGTATTGATGATTAGCTCGTGAATATGCAAAAGCTCCGCCTTAATAGGTGTCATCGAACGTGAAGTGCAACGGATTTAAATAAATTAATTTACTTTTTTAAAATGTAAATCGGTTCTGTGCATAAAGAAATGTTTTGTGTGCCAGTTCGTATTTTCTTATTAGAATATGATCGATTCTTACCTGTGTGACAATAGTCTTCCAAATAATGCCGAGCAGCTCGTTGCACTATCGAGTAGTACAGGCTCACAGAAGAAGCAAGCGCCATCTTCTCTTCCCTCCTCCAAACTTCTGTCTACTGCTTTCTGTCTGTCGATACAGTATCTCCGGAGTTTTGTTACAGTTTGGAAAACAAAAATAACTCAACATACGACAACGTAAACTTAATCGACTGCATTAGTTTGTGATTGTTACATAAAAACAATAAAAACAACAAAATCATAAGGAACCAATCAAAAGAATCTAGTTTGAACTGCGTTTGATTGCGGTATTATTCTTATTATTATTAAAAATTATGCCGAGTATTATTGTTTTTGTTTGACGAAATGATTTCACGATGTTCCATTTTTGATTTAGAGTCCAAAGTCACAATTTGGTGCACATGTCGCGTCGCAAAAACTACGCCGTCCAAAAGTCTACGCGAAATGAAACACGTAATATAAAATAAAGGAACGTTTTGTATGCGAGCGGCGCGCGCCGCGGCTACAGCGAGACTAGAGCCCGCCTGAGTTTTTTTGCTCCCCTTCTCGCGGGAGGATGCTCTGAAACACTCGTTTTGATTATTATGAACCGATCGTTCCGATTATTATGGTATTGAGGAAAACTTTAGCGCTTTTCATTTGTCATTTCTATTGAATTTGCAAAAACACCTGGATTGCGCGCGCGAACGTTGCAACGGTTTTGCGAGCTTTTAATTTTTTACAGGTATTTAAATAAGATTTTGATAAACTCCGCTGCTCTTAAATGGAGAATTATAAAACCGATGTATGAACAGTTGGAATAAATAAGGCGTTAATTAGTCAATCGTGTGTTTTCGTATAATATTGTCAAAAGTATGTGTGCCGTGGCACATTGGCGGGCGTGAAGAAAACGCGGGAAAATAACTTTCCCGCCGAGGCGTTCCTCTCGAGACTTACGTACGACACGTCGCGCTTCTTGTGTTCGTACTGCCTCGATTTCGGTTCTAGTATTTGTATGTTATTATTTATTTTCCAAATGCATTTAGAGCGACTGTCATTTCACATTAATAATCCGGCTGATTACGAAGTCATTAAATAAGTTTATCTGATGCATTGTAATGAGATGACATGAGAATTATACAATCGAACTGCTTCCTCTTATTGACAGATCGACTAATTATAACGACAGACCCTCACGATTAAGTAGCTCGGCTTATCGGTTGTGGACATAATCGGACGGCGTCGCAATTATGACGAAACCCTTTAAAAACGATTCGCGTAAAAATAATGAAAAAAATGAGAAAAATGTTCATCAACGCGACACGACACCCCCGCGACCCTGCGCCCCTCGCCTCCGCCTCGGGCGGCGGGTGGTGCGAGCGAGACGGAGAGACAGTCCTCTATCGCCATGCTCGTCTCTGCAACTCGCGCCACTAACTTTCATACGAAAACTACCCGCGCCGCGCAGCTTCCACGAGCGCGGGGAAGGTCGTAACTCTTACTGTGTTTTGTATACGGTGAACTTTAATATACAATAATAAAGTTTACTTCAGCTCAGCAGGAAATATGCACGTCGAGTCCCGCTGAAGTTTTGGACTCTTGCAACTGTGGGCACGCACACACGCACACGCTAAGTTTAGCCCTTATAGGGACGCGTTGCACTTACTCACACGCGGCCAGCTTCCTTACGGAATGCCGTTGTGTGCGTAGAGGACGGCCGTGTGTGCACAAAAGTTCGTATTGAAGTTTTCGGTAGACTTTCTTTGTGTCAGTGATTTTTTTTCGCGGCTATACACGTGTGTGCGCAGGTCAGTCGGATTTTTTTCAAGTTTTTCACTACCCACACACGCGCGCTTTGTTTGTATGCCGTATTTGACTGTGTGGGGGGAGGACGCCCGTTCTTTGTGCCCGGGGATTGTAAAAAATGTCGTATTGGATTCTAGCTGTGCTAATGAATGATATATACGAATGGTATTGGTACTTCTACATGCTGCCTCGAAAATCTGATGTGGTGTATGCGAGTACATTTTTTTACATGTCGAACCGTCCTGGTCTATCTGAATATAGAATTTTGATATTTGCGTATGCATTTGTGCGCAAATTTTTTATCACGGTGCATTATTGAATTCCATTTGGATATGATACGTTATTCTATGTTTAACAATTTAGAAACACCTTAATACTTGTACGTTTTGTGACTATATCGTATAGTTAGTACATTAACGAGACTACATCTACATATTATTCGACAAGGCCTATTTACAGTTAATCCTAATAATTCATTTTCATTTACTCAATAGTTACGGATTAAAAGGATATTTTTGTCTTATGAATATTTACATTCTTTTTATTCTTGTTATCGCTGGTAATGGAATTTAAAATGTTCGATGCCGAAGTAGCAATGTTGCTACCAATGTTACTACCAGACGTGAACATGGTAGTTTCATTAAATATTAGAATCATTATAACTATTGAGGGTAAAGGATACAATGTTTCATGACTTGTATCATCACTAAATATATTATAACCAAAATACTTCACCAGGAATCCCACCATGACACCTATTTCTACCGCGAAACAAGTAAAGTTTTAATAATTAATTTTTCGCTTTAACTGTATGGTTACAGTCAAGTACACATATTAGCTACCATTTCAATCTTGAGAGGCAGTAATGAGTATCTGGCCAGCTTCTAGGCGGCACAAACCATTACTGAGTGTGTATAAACACTCACGAAACATTTAATAGTAAAACATTACTGACTGCATTTATACTAACATACTAACTTGACCGATGTTGCTAACCGCCCCATTCCTATACTTTTGCTCTATGTAGGCTGCAGATGATATGGTAACAGCTACTCATGAGAATTGACTGTCTTATGCTGTTATTCACACATATAGCTCTGTTTCAACTAAACATTAAATATTGTTGTCATTATCATTAGCATTATTAAATTAACATTCATAATAAGCATTTGCAATTTGATAACAAATTCTGAATTTAAAATAATACACGTTTCAAGGCATGTTAACATTTTTCATCAACGTCTTCATTTGTTATGCCTAAACGTAATTGGTAAAACGTGGGAGTGTACCACACTCCTCTGCCTAAGCCTTCGGGTATTACAGGCGTGTAATATCTCCGCCGCGATTTCGTTGCAATGACGAAGGACTTGGAACCGCATGAGGAAGGACCTCGTAAAGGCACGAAACTAATCGGGCTATCCCTAAAAAACTCACGTGATTTAAGCCGGCACATTTATAATCATGTGTATAAACACTCACGAAACATTTAATAGTATAATAACTTTCCATCTGGATAGCCTAAGCTAAACTAACCTAATCTAACTGTGCACATAATTCCCGCCATTATGAAGTCGAGACAAAACGTACATATTTCTAGTGCCCCTACCTATTTTTGACAATTGGTTAATACAGCAATCTCAAGAAACGAAACGAGTTATTTAATTGGAGCCTGGCTTCCAACATCACTTTAGATATCTGAATAGAAAATTATTATTAGCATTTTGGATGGAAACAATAGATATTTCTAATAAGAACCGATCTTCGTACAGTCATCATGTGTATTAATTAAAATTCAGAATGGTGTAACAATGACAGCAAAAACGTAACTTCACGCCGGTAATCCCCCGAAGAGGTAGGCAGAGGTAATGACAGAGGTAGGCAGAGGGGGTGTTAATGACAGCAAACAGAAAATATTGAAGAAAAGGCCTATAGGGTAACGTTGTGGCCCTTTGGTGGTTGTAAATGTTCTTCGTATCTCACTGGTTATCGAGGGAGAAGTTTTTGTTGACTGCTTCGTTGGCTGAGTGGTTGGAAGCGCGACCACCGATCGGGAAATTCTTGGTTTTACTTAGATCTTCTAGTAGAAATTTCTAGTAGTGGCTCAAAGTCCAGATATGTGACCGGTGTATGGCAATAGGCTGGAAGTAAACGTAAGAGGGGAAACATGTGAGTGTACTATATTCCCCTGCCTACCCCTTCAGGGATTAGAGGCGTGATGTTGTGTTTTGTAGTTAGATAGCTACGATTAGAAAAATACTCTTTACTACTTCACCATTGCGTCTTAACGAAGAAGTCCACTGCTAAGCATAGAATTTCTTATCCACCACATTTATTAAATCTGGTTTACATGAATTTCACTAAGATGTTCAGCAGCGAAGAAATTTTCACTATAACCACTCATATTCACTATTCCAATAACTTCAGTAGCCGGCTTGCATTTAACATGGAAAGAATATTTCTGTAATTGATTATAGGTAAATAAGTATATTTTTACATGTTTCAGTCTACGCATATTTCTAATAGGTGTATATTAACGTTTAAATAGTACAAAAAAGTATGATATAGGAATACACGCATTTAATATTGAACACCACTAAGACTTCTCTAGAATATTCTTTGAGGCATTCAAAGTCTTGAACTATAACAATCGGAACTTTTGTAGTAGGTAGAATTTTGAACGGGCTCATTGTAAAGGCAGATTCGGAGTCCACAGGGTAATGATACGTGGTTATTATAAAAAATGTAGAGACAGTATAAAATATGTAGAGCCTCGGCCGCTGTTGCTCTGCGACAATCACAGTTTATACCACAGTGGCGTTTTAATTAACCGCCGCGGGTTAGATTTCACCATTAAAGCGGCCAAAGTTTATTGGTTTTCTGTATTTTTGTCACTCTTTTAGTTAACAAAGCTTTTTAAGTGTAAACATGGACGATTGTCGGCGGCGGGCGGCGGTCGGCGCAGTTTAATATGTTCACCTCGTGTGTTACGACCTATGATTGAACTTTTTGGGGAAATTTGTTTTTGTGCTGGATGTACTGGGTTTGTTTCTCTCACTAAATTGGGGGTGGTATGGGGTACAATCCGACATACTGATTCAGTACCTATCAAGCCATTTACGTTAGACAGTGTTAACATTGAATTGGAATTATTTTTATATCGTCACGTCAAATCTCTTACGGGGTGGAGCAGAAAGCACTAAACACATATCTCTATCGTTACAGACCTGACATGCTTCATATACATTTATCACTGTATAAACGCGCGCCAGTTTCGGAGACTTCTGACTCTCCCATCAGTCAAAAGAAACGACAAATATGTATATAATACTTTTGATCTGTACCGGTGGTACCACTGTTGTGGACGATCAGTGCCTTGTTAATAGCACAATAATATATACCGGTATAAACATAATGAGAGGAAAGAAAAATGACTAATTATCCCTAAACTTTTTATAGATAACATAAAATTTAAAATGGGTTACTTCGCGCCTATGATCTCCGAAGAGGTAGGCAGAGGAGCGTAGTACACACTCTCAAGTTTCACCAGTTAAGATTGCGTCCCACGGAATAGGTGGTGAGCGTATTGCCATACACCGGATACAGATCCGATGATATACGAGTAGATATAGATAGACGATGACAGGCCGATGGTGTGTGTGTGGATATATGTAAATCCAGACTCAGAGTCACCACTAGAAATTCTAAATTAGAAAAATCCAATAGTACCCAACCCGGGATTTAAACCCAGGACCTCCCTATCGAAAGTCGATTTTGCAACCGCTCGATCAACGAGGCAGTCTGAACCCATAAAATAATATCAATATTATCTTGATACGTCTCCTTACATCATCCATCTATTCTGAAAGTAAGCATCAACAAAGTTTATGTCATGGTAACTAGATGGCTGATAGATTATACCTATATAAATACGTATTTATGTATTTAGATATCTTTTACACCCAGACACAGATCAAACACTAATGCTAATGACTCAAATATTCAATCTGGATGTGAATCGAACGCACGACCCCGTTGCAGTGGTCAATTCGCAAAGAAACGTGAGCAAATGCGATATTATTGCGACCTTCAATCGGTGTAATAGTTACAGATAAAAACTTTAAAAATTGTCAAAAGACGGTAGCCTTATCGTCGTCATCACGAGACGCGACCCGTGTCCGACAACGTAACGATACAAAGCTTGTTGATGATGATGACGTAATGATATCAACTAGTTAATGTCGTCTAGTACAATTGGACGGTTAAATAGTTGTATTTTTTCATACATGGCTCGTACGTTAAGTAATCAGCGTGTGGTCGGCTCATGCAGACTCATTTGAGCCTTTCTAAAGATGGTGAATATCTATCGAAAATCGCCGGGCGTTTCCTCCATTCTCCTCCCGTTCACCTCTTTACAGTGGACACATTGAGTGGTAACTATCTTTAGAGGGAGAATCCATATATGTAGAGCTTAATATGTTAAATTATATCGGCTTGAATATTAATAATACTTTCTAATGCTGTGATTCCATCCAGTCTGGTTGCAATATTCATTTCATAGTTATGGCATTCTCTTACTTTACATTACATTCAAAAATGCCTCAATTTTCTTTAATAATTTAAGCTAGCAAACAGATAGATGAGTCACTTGATGGTATGATGTTAACGTTATCTATGGTTATATTCGATAGAGTCTTCAATCGGTTGGTTTTGTCGGTTTTGAAGAAAACGAAAAACACTTGCTTAAATTTATTTCTACATTTAAGCTTAACATATCTAGTCAGTCATTTGTACTCTACATTGCTACGATATTTGAATAATAAATTAGAGTTGTTATATATAATATTGTTATTTCTTAAAGAGAGCTTATGTTTCACCATGATTTATGTAACAGTTAAAGTGTAACAAGTGTTTTGTGTTGGTGCAGACCGAATCTAAAGCTAACTAAGAATTCGCTGTCGGCAATTTTGCATACGCTAATTTGCACTGCATTGTGTAGCGCTAATCTAGAGTCATTCATCAGTCATCACTTGTCTTGCCAGCTTTAACTGTATCTTGATGATGAGTAACTACTGAAGTAAATTAACACGTATAAAAGGCTTATAAAAAAAAATCGGGATACGGTGTGTTTAAAAAAAGTAGAGTCATAAAGTGTAGAGCCGAAATTGTTAATATACTTTGAAGTCGGCAATATAACTTAACGAAGAGTTTTAAAATTTTGTTCATGAGTATTAGAAATTATACTACATATATGCGCCTTTTTTTGTTATAGTTAACAAAACAATGCAGAATACATGCATAATATTATAGTGACAAGTATCTGAATTTGATTTATATGTATAAATATATGTTTCTATGAGCTTTATTTAATTATGATTCATGTAATTTTGTCTTCATTTCTTATCTTCAACTAGGACCAAATTAGTCTCCTTAATGAAAAAAAAACAAGTTCATTAGTCTTATAACTTAGGAAAATTTGATAACAACTGTAGAAAAATGTTATCACTAATTTAGAAAATATATTTAAAAATTCAGTAATAATTGAATTTCTATCTCGATTTATATATATATATATATATATATAAACGTAGTGCACGCATAACTTTTTACTGCTTTTAACATCAAAAATTTCTAAGCGCACTCTATTTCCATTCGTACTCTAAGCTGAAATGATATTAACGTATGCATTATGTAAAAAGCTGGCCCCGAATAAAACCACAAAACATATCTAACTCAATCACGAGGCAGCTCTACATTTTACCACATTATTTACATTTCACTTTTAACCGCCAGTTTATACTGACCTGCAATCTAATTGCCTGCAAAACTTCACCATACTAAGTACAGGCATGTTTATTTAATATATATAGGCATCTTTATTTTGAACCCACGATTAGAATAAAGATGTATTTTGCCCACTAATTGATAAATCTATTATTCAATATTATGCAATTATCTTATTTGTTAACACACGTTTGTATATTTTTATATCAAATATTAATTGAAAAAATGAATACGATGTAGCTAAAATCAATGATTATATAAGAAACAAAACTACAACTAGTTATTTATAAAACACGTTCACGAAAAATTCAATACTATAAAACATCGATACTTATAAATATGTGAACATAATCAAAGGCAGCATACGAGCAGTCAGAGTCTAAAATAGATATATGGACATTTCCTATATCTATTTGGTCATGACGGAACCCGTTTCTAGACCCCCTATTTATTAGTAAACAATTGGCCGTCCTCCTCACCGGATGGAGCGTTGAGCTAGCTGCCTATCACAAACGTCCTTAAACAAATGAACATAATATACATCAAAATGTACCCGTATATTACCTAAGCGCGGCAGACTATGGTCTTAAACCTCTCATTCTGAGAAGAGACCCGAGTCCAACAACAGAAAGATCAAAGAGTAGGACAAAAAATTACATGAATACAATTCTTAATGCCCTCGCTGGGCCGCTCTCCACCAGATTTAGTTAGCAATGAGAATGCAATGAGAATTTAGTCAGCAATGAGCTTGGGACCGAATTTGTCATTCAATGCTGACGAAGATATACAGACTCATATTCCTATCCGTACAAAATTTTAAAAACTCACCTTAAAAGCCTTAAAATTTAACGACTGTTATTAACGATTAACCAATTAACAGTTTAAACTGTCTTCCGAAGAGCCTTTTGAATATTCGACTGTTCTTCAATTCTGTAAGAGTTGCTGTCATCAACTATTTTATCTTTCCACTGGTCTGTACAGGTCTCTCAATATGTAACTGGTGGAAAAGTGTGCTTGCTAAAAAATACAGGTACAGACTTCACATGCCTTAGACAACATTGTGATCAGTTAGTGTTGTTCGCGATTTTATTCTTCACAAATATATTCAGCAATGTTTACGCATTAAGATACCGTTACAACATAAATTTGACTGAGTACTTAGTGCATACAGATGCAAACCTCACACCTCTAGAACGGGAGGCACAAATGTATCTATTTCAGTAGGCTTTCACTAAAATAAAATTATAGTTAAAATGTGAGTTTCAGATAATACCTGTTAAAGTAGAAATTACAATATGTGCATCTTTCTAACTGCATTAAAAATGTAACGTGAAAACAAAATAATGCATTTTTAAAAACTCTACCTATCTTCACACGAATCTAGATTCGATTAACTCCAGTTTTCGCTTTAAAACTCAAACTCATCCAAAATAACTCAAAAATCTAATATAAACATGATTGTGGTAATTAAGATAAACGTCGACCAAAATATGCGTTTGAAATTGTCTAGTATTTTGGTTTTTTCGGCGCGGCTCAGCTTAAACTGGCTGTGACGTATAATCTACATAGTGGAGCGCATTTAAGAAAAACCACTCTATGTAATGATATGCATTAGACATCTGCGTATTAATCTTCCAAATACTACGTTATTACTGGACAGAGATAGATATAACAAAAAATGAGGAATGAGGTCAATAACTGGACCGAGTGTACGGTAGCACGCGCTGCTCCAAGCACGCGTACGGCGCAGGACTTATTGGTCTTGAAGGCTTAGGCGGATATTAGATAAGTAAAGGTAGGTAGGCTCTGAAGTAATTAAAAACTACTTTTAATAAAGTCTACACTAGTATCCTTGTTCTTTCTCTTCCTTTTCGATTACGTCACCGCATGAAAATATAAAATTAAAACAAACTTAAAATTAAATATTAAACTCCTTATATTAAGATTTTAATATCGTTATTTCTTTCTTTCTTTTACATTAGATCGTATTCTTTGATGCCCTATTTTTTTAACTTTATATTTGTAGGAAAAGATCCATCGCCGTTTCCTATGTAATGGTTAATCAGCTTTAATTATGTTCCCATTCATTTATAATAAATTACTTATTCCACATCCACATAAATTTACTTTCAATATATTATGTAAAAAATCAACATGTGTATAGACACAATATAAAATAAACATTTTACTACTAATATTGTATTTGAAAAATGCAAATGTTGATTAGAAAGACGTGGCATTTCCAGAATGTTCTTTAAGACAAACATCTAACAGTAGTCGTGCGTGCCTTCAACGTGTGTAAACAGTAACTATCAAAACGTGGACAATACGAGGCGATTGTCTTTAGTGTGGACATGCCCTAATGTATTATTGACCCTGTTAAGTATGACAAATGTATACATAATAAAATTACAGATACTACTTATTAATTATACTCCAGTCAGGTGGAGTGACGATATACGCAAAGTGGCTGGATGCGAAGAGCTGAAGATCAAGCTCAGTGGCGTGATATTGGAGAGGCTAATATACAGCAGTGGACGGATATAAGCTGTTAATGATGAATAAAATTATATATATAGTTTAGTCTTCTAACGAATAATTGTATCACGTATTATCATCATCATCATCAGGGCCTCTCCCAGGCCTCTCCCAATGAGCGCTATCCTGCCCTGTCCTCGGCTTGTCGCATCCGGCATCTGCCTGCAGCCTTTCGCATATCGTCATCCCACCGGGCTGAAGGGCGTCCTACATGTGCCGAGCCGTGGTCTCCACACCAGAACTCGCGTACTCCACCCGTTGTCGGTTCATGCCATGTGGTTCATCACGTATACGTAATTACTATATCTAACAAACGCGTATTGAGTTATTTTACTGCTTTAATTAGTTCCATTGATTCATCAATAAAACGCATCCAAATAAGCAAAGCAAGGTAAGTGATAACCTTTATTTTATAATATATTGTAACATAAAATTAATCAATCAATATCAATCAATCAAATACTTTATTCTCATTAATGGAGTGTAGTACACTACTCTGTCTACTTCTTCGCGGATTACAGGCGTGATGTTATGTTTACGTGTATAGTATATTATAAAGGCGCGTCCACACAACGCGATTGTTGGCGTCGAGCGCGAGATGTAATTACGTCGGCGGTGGGCTCCAAAAAGTGCAATTACTCTCGCCGCTCAATTAGCCGGAGTCAGCTAGTTAAGCAACTAGACTTCCTATTCGGCACTTGTACCATAACTGTTATGTTCCTATTAAACGTTTTGTATCTACATAAGTGATTCAGCTAATTATTAAACTGGTTATTTATACTATTTATGCTGAGCCTGGATCGATGCTCGCGTATGGCAATAGGCTCACCACCTATTCTATGGTGGGACGTTAACATGGGAGGGTATTAAACTTTTCTGTGTACCCCTTTGGGGATTACAGGTGTAATGTTACGTATCACGTAACTAATTATTCTCGGTGTTCTCTGCCTACCCCGTAAGGGACCTGGCGTTAAAATATACATACATATATGTATGTATGTATGAATCTATGAACCGGGAATGTCGTGTATATTTTTCTGAATAGTAAAATTAGTTTCGGACCTTACTGGGGACTTTCTGTCGTATTGAGTGAGTGAGCCTATTGCTATACAACGGGCACAAATCCAGACTTCGACCTACTATGAGGAATTTCAGATTAGAAAAAACTAAAAATATTATACTTGACGCGGGGATCGAACACAAAACCTCTCCTCTCGATCAGCGGTCGCGCTTGTAACCACTCGACTAACGAGGCAGATACTAATTTAAAACATATTTTTTTTCTGATAATTTGACGACATTACGATCCTACCTGCATCATATTTTCATTACTATATTGTCACGACAAGTCGCTTACGAAGTGGGTAGATAACACCAAGCATCAAACATCTCTATCCTTAACGACCTGACGTGCTGCTTCTACTCCGTTCGCGAAGACTTCTGACTACTTTATCAGTCAAGGTCTGACCTATTTAGTGCAGATAGGTGAGTCCTGTTCTGCCACATCTAATATGAGAAATCTAAAAACATAACCACTTATATGTAGGTACATATTTTGAATTGTTTAGCGAGCGTTTCGAACTGTAAACATCAAATGCGTAATAGTTCATGGTATAATAAACATTTGATACTTTCGTTGTTTTTATCACATGTCCGCAAGACGGCTATTTAGTAGGATTTAATATTGGCTTTGTTTTATTACAAGCTGTATTTTTCTTGTTCTTAATTCATCATCATCATCGGCCTACCTCAGTCCACTGCTGGACATAGCCCTCCCCCAAAAGGGGGTTTATGCCCGTAATCTTCACGCTGGGCATGTGGGTTGGAGATCGCAGGGCACGGCTTTTCGCACCGCCGACGCTGCTGCCCGTCGGCGGCCAGGGCATTTAGCCGTATCTATTCAGGCTGCGCTATACCGCAATCAGCCGGTCGCCAGAACCTCGTCTGTTATAGCAGGGTGCACCACGTGCAGGTGAGTTTGACTTGGGCTCCTGAGATGGTGGTTGGAACCCCTTACACCCCTTATAATACATATACCTTTCTTATGAGGTCATAGTAAATTAGTAATATCTAAAGAAATGCATATTATTACAGTATACTAGGACATTAATACGGATACAATAACCGCAAATATATGTTATCTATAATAGAATAATCTTCATCATCATCATCATCTCCATCACGTCAGCCTCTTCCCTGCCACTGCTGGACGTAGGCGTTTCCCAAGGTGTGCTACAACACTCGACTTTCCGCAGATATTATCTTGCCACTACCATCTTCTAAGATCATCGGTCCAACGTTCCACACAGTTACAGAAGTGTGAGACTTCTGTAACGCCTGCCTAGTAATACAATGTTAGAGCACAATATATTTTTATATATTATAGCTGTCTGTGACGACTTTTACCTTTGAAAACTTACACTCGTTATAATTCTTCGCACGCTTCGTTCGTTTCTTGCCGCGTTCAGTTTTGGCAAACTGCTCTGCAATATTTTACTTAGTGGTAATTTATATTTAGTGCACTTGCGTCTGATAAAACCAAAAAGGTTTTTTAATAAAGAAATTAGGGTTGAAATCTCTTAAGTTCAGTTTCAGTTTTAGTTTCTGTTTATTTTCTGAAACAAATCCATGTATTATAGTCATGTATTATGTATATTGTATGGGGTTGTAGAAACGGCGAAGTTTATTTAAAAAATAATTGTAGGTAAAGGTTACAGAAGATCATACCGGAGTTTATTTCCTAAAACACAGTTCTAAGAGAAATATATTAAATAAAA
>DWMG01002100.1:0-13809 GCA_018244855.1 Elbella merops | reverse complement strand
AGTAGTTTTTGTTTCTATAACGGTTATACAGACAGGCAGAATTGACCTCTCTACAGATTTATTATAAGTATAGATGAAGTTTCCGTTTGATTCAAGCGATCACATTAAATTGAAATATAGTGAGTTATCACTAATATGGCTTTACACAGAGTTCCACAACAACAAAAAGTTGTTCTTTTGATTTCTGATTTGAGCGGACCACTTGATACTAAGTGGCCAGTATAATCACCAGCAGCAGCAGGGTGTCGAATGTCGAATTTAAAAAAATAGCATCGTTACTTTTTTAAAATATACATTAAATATCGTATAAATCAATTAATTGCTATCATTTCTTAACAGTCGGCAATATATTGCGTAAAAAACATCGATAATGTAAAAAATAAATGAGTAATTCATCTTTAGATTACTCCATAACCTATTTTTAGATATTTATCACTTATATAAGTAGCGCGTAAAAGTTTTTGGTTTAAACTTCAGCGAATTACGAACTTTTATTAACATATTCACAATTTACTCAATATATTTTTTTTTCATCCCATTATAATTCCACTGTTGGAATACGAGTCTCCTCTCATATTGAGAGGGTTAAGGCCATAATCTGCCACGCTGGCTAAGTGCGGGTTAGCAAACTTCACACACCTTGGAATTTTTTTTTTATAATTTCTAAGATGCGAGGTTTCCTCACAAATACATACTGATACAAAAAAATATTGAACATTCAGATTGTAACGTATCATCATAAATATAACCCTTTTAACCTTGGGAGTTATTATTTACATTTTAATAAAATATGGGACGATAAAAGGGATCTTCTGTCGTGCAAGCACGGAAATGAATCATCGTGGAGTACATACTTTTTGAATTCGTATATCAAAATTGATTATGCCCGTGTCTAAATAACTTTGAAATTTATTTTCAGTGCTTTTTTCAGTCAGCATTTACAAAATTATTACAATTATCTCAAAGGGTCGTGATCCGCTTCATGGACAGGCAATAATGTTGCACGCGATGTAAAAATAATTGTTTACTTGGAACAGAGTTATAACCGTGAGTTTCGAGAACAATTATAAATTGCCTTAATTACCCCAACGAATTATAAAAGTTATTTTTGTCGAGTAACTGGTAGTTAAAGAAAGTTTAGAAATGTCTTTATAGTTTAAAAGAAACAACAGAATTTTTGTTTTAGGAAATCAGTTTGAAGGTTAAACATTACCAGTAATTTTAGCTGAGCTGCTCACTCTTCTCATTGTATTTGTGTATTTCATTTGTAGAGTTGAATAGGGTTCAGGTGGACCCATGCGAGGGACAAAAGCAGGGCGCAAACAAAAATATGAACTCGATAACCCAAAAATAGTTTCTGAAAATGAAAACCTTTCTATTTTTAGACCAACTGTGTGGGGTTTATTTACGGATCCTTGTCCTATATTTATGTTGTTTATTTTTAAGGCTCACGCACATATTAAATTTTGTGTAACATCTACGTATCTATATTATCTATCTATTTTATGTATTCCAGCAGTGGAATTGTAATGGGTTGAAAAAAAAAAAAAAAAAAACATCTACGACGATTATTAGGAGATTGAAATGTTTATCTGCAACGATTAGATATTCTTTCTCTCATAATACAGTCCGCTCTATTTAAACATCTCTGAAAGGATTAAATACATAAAAATTTGGCACTATAAAATAATACACTCGTTCATTTGCTACTTATACGAAACATATTTTAATATGAAACACCTTATCTTTCAATGGTTCGTGGAAGCCTCTATTTATTTTGTAGATATAACGACTTGATTTGCCTGTATTTTCAGGAAGTTGACTAGTTTTCCGCGTTGCGGGCGCACGTTATACAGGACCTCGCATCACTGTTAAAGTATTAGTATAATTACTATTGTACCAATATAAACGTCATGTAATGCAATACGTCATATTAGTACTGTATAGCACTAATATGCTATATCGGTGCTAGCTACATCAGTTTGCGAGCTTTATACAATTAAAAAGCATTATTGCTTTGCAGGCAATCAGAATAGACTAATTAACAAAACACCACACAACTACTCGTATATATATATGACCACTCAATGATATACAATTACACTGATAGTAATAGTTTTATAATAAATGTTAATTTATTTTAATATATAATTCACGTTTGGAATGCCCGAATGGGTAGGCAGAAGACTGTAGTACACCTTCACGTTTCACCAGTTACGTTTAAGTCCCTTTGAACAGATGGCGAGCCTATTGCCATATACCGAGTACAATTCCAGACTCCGTGTCACTACTAGAAGTTCTAAATGGTAAAACTCCAATAGTATCCGACCCGGGATTTGAATCCAGGACCTCCCGATCGGCAGTCGCGCTTGGAATTACAGGCGTGATGTTACGTTTATTTTTTTCATTTTTACCTAATTCTTTTTTTATATCGAAAGATAATTTAAAACTTTTACAATTTAAAATGAATGACGATCCAAACTTGCAGTGCACTGAGACGTACATCATCATCATTCATCATTATCAGCCTACTCCCGCCCACTGCCAGACATAGGCCTCCCCAATAGCACGCCACTAAGCTCGATCTTCAGCTCTTCGCATGAGACGCGTGTACATGTATCTTCTAATTATGATAACCGATGTATAACAAATATAATACATTTGTTATGGATCTGTATCGAAAGTAATAGAATACAACGTATTTTTTTTATATTACCTACGTAACGTATTTTTTTTATATTTTATAATTGTAAATTACAATTGAGACTATATCTATTATAACAGATGTTCCAATTCGATAGCATTGTCAATCTCAACGGTACAATTGTCAATTTAGTAAAATGAATTAAATGATGTCAAGTAATAGTCATTAGTTCATAGCTCACTAAACCTAATCTAACATCACTCGGTGACGTTATCCATTTGTTAAATTGATAACGTAGAGGACGTTTAAGATAATAAAGATAACTTAAATATAAATAAATCATAATAATAAATACTAAGAGATAATTAGCAACAAAACATTTTATACCACTATAATCTGCAATATATGTAGATATGTTACAATAATAAGTACAACATACAATAGGTATGTACACAATGTATAATAATACTGGACTATAAATTGTATAAAATCTAACTACTCGTATGTACTAGAATGTAAACTTCGAACACAATCAGCCACACGGTGCTTAAACCATATGACCATGTTAAAGTTATTGATAGCGCAATCGATTGTTTATAGTCGTGATGTAGTTTCAGTGTCTCGGGATTATGACAATACGTTCCAGTTACCACTCGCTCGACGGCCCCACCGACCGTCGGAAATGGATTAATTGACCTGTTGCATACACTGATTAACCGGAAATTCCACTGCTAAACAAAAACAGACAATGGATTTAGTTTGAACGTGAAATTAATTCACATAATTTACGATGATAAACATGTATTAAGTATATTAATTTATTTATAGGTACTATTTATTTAACGTAGCGTAGGACCCCCTCCAGCTAGATATACACCAAATGGCTGGTAGCGTTTAGGTGGGAAGAGCTGAAGAAATGGCGTGCTACTGGAGAACCCTATGTCCAACAGTGGACGAGAGCAGACTGATGATGATGTCGATGATACTATTTATATATAAACTAGCATAAAAATGTACAGACCTACCCGGGAATCTGTACATATTAGGTACAGGAGGTTTATTAAACGTGGTCTTATCGCGGAGTAATACAGTAGAACTAGATCTATCACTTGTATACGTCATATTTATTTCGTTTATTTATTTAGATCTATATTGAGATACCTTTATAGTAAAACTATGACAAAGGAAGAACTTAGAGCCTAACGGTATTTTTAACCAAGTCGGCGTGGACTATGAAAAAAAATTATAAGGTTTTTTAATGTGAAAAAAGAGATGATCCTATGAAAATGTCCAGTACTAATCAAAGTTAGATCGCTAATTCATGTGACATTTAGTTTAGTTGCATTGGAAGGTGAGTAAAGGTCAAAATCCATTTCGACGCAGTTTCCAATTATGGACACTAATTTAATTTAGCACTAAGTGACAGCACTGCCCGTTCATATTTATACCCGTTCGCATTTATGAACATCTACATTCGATCTAGTTTAAAAAGAAATTAGTAATTTCAGAGTGAGACGAATCATTTCCAACGACCCCTTTTTGCCAATTACGTTTTACAATATTTTCAAATTATCCATCATATTATAACAATAAAAAGTGAGAAATTATCATGTACTTAAAATGAATGAGTGTCCGTCTGTGAATACTATTAAGTGAGCGTGAGATCAATAATTGCATCTAGATAGAACATAACTTGGGGTGTCCGCGTTAATTGGTCCTTGCTAATAGGTGTTGTGTTAGCTCCGATTGTCGGAAGCGACTAATGGACCTGTTGCACGACAACGATTGACCAAGTCATTTACTGTTCCTCCAATCAACACTAGCTTTATGAAATTAAAACGAAACTTGCCCTCTATTGTATTCAATTGTACGGGCGCGATACAGAATCAATAAACTGTTCAATTAGCGTAATTGAGTTAGTTCAGTTCTGTTACAATGGATTTATTTCGTATGCGGTGTTCTTTGTCTATCCTACAAGCGATTGGGTGCGATTATTTGATAATAATGTTCCTTTAAAAATCTAATTACGTAAAAGACTTAAATTTTAGAGAACATATCTTTAACCTGTTCATCTCTTGTCATGTCGTCTAATGTTTTTATCGTTCCATTGTTAGACACATGTTATATACTGAATCTAACCAAGCGTACGTATTTTACGCGCTTTAGAGAAGATTATGGAGGACTCCCAAGAGAAGTTTTTCTCCCTGTTTTCCGACACAGTTATATCCAGAAAAATATAATAATGCACATCATTCTGTGGGATTGTAAGGTAGGTATCACAAAATTTAACCCCAGGCTTGGGTAGTTAGAGGTTCAATGCACTAATGCACTAAAGCACTAGGCTATCACTGTTTTTAACATACTAATTACCAGTTAACTTATGTCCTGGTTCTCTACAGTTCCCAGTCCAGAACTTTAAGCAAAAACTACTTCATGGTAGTTCACTGTGGAATAACTCATAATATTTCTGGTTTTCCATTTAGAACCCACTAAGCAAATAAACTTCGCAAAACAATTAATAACGTTGTGATTGTAAATGAAATTCCGCGCCCTTCTGATGTCTAAAGATTTACGATTGTAACACCGTAATTTTCAACTACAGCAAGAATGTCGGTTAATGAGTAACCAGAACTGAACATAAAATGAACGACGGAGATGTTGCTTACACTTTATATATTGCCTTACAGGTAATGCAATTAACCTTTTCCTAGAACATAACGCCACGCGCGCTGCGTGAGCCTCGTACCGACCCGCTCGTAGTTCAGAGAAGCTGTAAACACCCACGCAGACAGTTGACCCTGGAAACTATTGCTCTAGAACAAACTGGCCTTAGGATATGCTATGCAGAGCTCACAATGCCTAGCAATCTTGCACATATTAACCTTTTTGATTTTTTATAGCTAAATCTAACAGGACTAAGCGACTTTAAGGATCCATAATCCTCTACGAAGTCGCTTGGAGATTGGAAAGGTCATTGGAAACTTATTCAGCATTATGCGGATAAAAAGACTTTATTGCTTATTTCCCGAATTGTCAAAATTAGATTGGATTAGAAAAAATAATTACTGAAATGATTCAATAAACATCTGTTATATACACGTCTAGCACTCACACTTCACATATATATGTAGGTACATGTTTATCGAAAAGTGTATTGGCATTGACGTTTAGCAGGTCAGATAAATTGCCTACAAAATATATTAAAGTCAATCATAAATTACAAATGATGTCGTAAAAAATCGAAGTCGTATTAAACATAAATTTTCCGTGACGTGACATGCTGCCGCGACATATACCTCACTCAAGATATACGAGTACGACAAGCTGTCAGGTTGTTAGCGTCTATACGTTACGGTCTCCATACAAGCCAATCAATTTGTCTCAGATGCGAGCTATATTTGACAGGTCTCAGTTCTGATACGCCGTGAACCTAATGCAGACTATGAATCGTCCATAACAGCTGTATTCCTGACGGTATATGAGCAATTTCCCGTTAAAATGTCATCTGAACCCTTTAAAATATCATAAACGGTATATATTTAGCCTTCACAGTTCCACCTACGGTCTATAAATATATAGCCCTGGTAAAAATAGATGTATCGATTGGTCAGCGCTGTCAACATTCAACTGTCTCAATGGGACTGGAGTCCGTAGACTTTATCTTGGTACAATTTAAAGGTTTCTAGCGATTCGCTGTTAGTCGTCCTTACCTTTAACCTAGAATATCGCAATCAAGTTTAAGTCGCTCATCAAGCTTTGACATTACAAGCTCAGTACAGCTCGCATTAACAATTTAACGTTACGACTGAAAACCCGTTAATCGGTAATATACAACTACTATTTATTACATAGAATTCGTACAATCGGGCATTATTCAAGACATAACATCACGACTGTATTTCCCTAAAAGGATAGACAAAGAAGTGTTACAATTCAACATTTAAGTTATACGTCCCGCCGTGGAATAAAGGGTGAGTCTATGGCCATACACCGGGCTCTTTGTAGTGAAGCGTACTACATCCTAGAGTATATGCCATATAACATTACATACATTTGAGATTGTAAAGAAACGCGAGTCTACTGCTATTAAAAAAACTTTGCAGTGCATTGTCACCAGACGAGATAAAACTTTTTAAACAAAATCATATTTAACAATAGTGTGGGGCAACGCGCGCTTAAAGTGCTTTGATAGTTGGACATATCCTAATAAAGTAGGTACTATTTTAATGCTTCGAAATAACATTATTCGATATTCATTACAAAGGCTAGATAGCTCAATGTCTAGCCTACTGCCTGATTACGTCACACTACCTAATTATCTTCCCTGAATACTTTACTATTCTGATTTTGTAGGATTCCACGAGAACATGTTGGCCACGTCTTGATAAATGGAGCGTACTTCGCCCTGTTAATAGGTACCAAAAGAAGACAGCAACATACAACTGTAATCAAAGGGCCCAAGACCAGATTAAGTGGCGCCAATTACTACGAGTAGGTATCTACGTTCAACCAGTAGGCTTCCAAAGACTAATGAGGGGTATAGATAGGTGTTTGAAAAGATAAGGCTACCATTTTTCCTATTTATTAAAAGTCACTAAACCAGCTTTTTACCGATACTAAAACTAATAAAAACATCAGAAGACTTCTCTGACTGACCCTGGATGACCTAACAAAAGCGCAACAACCACAGAAGATTGAATTAGAACATGATAATACTAAGCGTGTCTGCTCACTTCAAAAATAAACCTTACATACAGCAGAACTGAGGTATCATTAGCAGCATTAATATCAGAAATACACACTTCTTTTATTTTAAGCTGATATGTTTGATCTGCGGGAGAAACAAACAGAGAACATGTTACTAAATTAAAGCTTAAATATATATTTAATACTTAGTTCTATTCATCCAACATTATATTACAGTAGGTGCGAGTTTCAGTCCATTTGTGCGTAGACTTTATTTCAGACGGTAATGTGTATGACTCGTTCGTACGCGGCTCATTTAGAAAACATAACATTCTAATTAGTTTGTGGCCGTTACGAGTTTCTTCAAGTTATGAATGAAGTTGCTATTTAGGGGTCGTGTGTATTGTACTATATTGTACCTTTTTATTCTTTTACATTTATTAGTAGAATATACACAATATTGTAAGAGGCCTGGCGTGATGATATGATAATAAAGGTAATAATGATAAAAATAATAGTTTATTAATGATTTTGATAGATATACATAAATGTATTAATGAGTGAACTAACTATTAACGTGACTTTAGTGTCTATTTATTATGTCGAGCTACGTCCAGAGAAGTTGTATGGTAGGACTGGAAAACTTTTATTTATGAAAGTTAAAAATTAATTTATCTCAAAAAGTAATCTACGTCACAGCTTAGAACCGAGGATCGAAAACTTTGCTTTCATTTCAGTATCAGGTGTCGGGCTTAATTTGAAAGTGTATCTTTCCACGGCCTTACGGCAACAGGTGCGTAGCTCGGCGCAGGCGTGGCGTGCGCGTCGATACCGCGCCCCGCCGCCCGCGCCCCGCGCCCGCGCTCATTCACACCCGCACACACGCTCACCCACCAAGCTCGTCGTACACACACACTGACACCACCTACCTTCTCTGAATAATAAAGACATCGCGTTCCTGTGTCAAAAACTTCACGTATGCCCCTGTAGGCGAACAACGAAATCAATACTATATCTACTATTACATATTTCTATCTTGCACAGTTGTAGCGGAAATAACTGGCACGGGGGCTACAGATTTAGATTCCCGATTTTAGCCCCCATTTTATAAATAGATCTGGTGATTTTGCTTTCTATATCAGTATCGGGGTTGGAAATTTGAGCCGAGAGTCAAATACAGAGACAGTAATATTGTTCGAATCTTGATAAATATTCATACAGAATTTTTCCTACTTGTAATTATTTTATTATTCGCGCGATTCTTCGAAGGCTCTGCGAGAACTAATTTAGCTAAACAAAACTCTATTAAGTAGTAACTATTTGTATAGGGTTACATGTTTGTTGTGTACATTTAGAAATAACAAGTTACGTGTTAAGTGTCTTATTCCGTCTTGTCTTATTATGTGTTTGCCTAGTACACTCAAATTTTATAATATTTAATAATATACAATTTAAAATTACAAATTTCCTTAAAACAATATATTTATATAATTACACAATGTTCTTTGCGTCCCCTTTCAGTTTATTCAAGTATTACTTGATCTTCATTTACCGAGTTAAGGAGATTAACCGATTAAGGGGATAAGAGATTGAGACTTAGAGGAGAAAACTAATTATCGCAATGGGAGAGTGTTCGTTTTGTGATCGCGAGTTCGAGTTAGGACGAACTACCCGATGCTTAACTGCTTGACTGTCTTACGTAACATATATAGGGTAATCGAAACTAGTCAACATTTTTAAAAACTTATCTGACTGGGACTGAGAAAGGCTGACGATAATGATAATGATTATATCTTCTGAAAATACTTATATAAATAAAATTGAAGCCTACATAGTGAAACTAATAAGGTACTAGAAAAATTATGCGTCTCGGTGCTTTGAAGTAAAAACTAAAACATATGAGTCACTGGTACTGGTAATTGAAAACATAACTCAGGTAGAGGCATACAATGCAGGAATTAGTTTAACTTGTACGATTAATTTTATAGTAGTTGTTGATAGCGAGTATTCAACTAAAGTTTTAATTAAACCGTTAAAAATTCCCACAAAATACAACTTTCGTTTCATGATAATGTTTTATTGTATTAAAATAAAATTAATCGTTGTGCCACATTAAATTAAAATACTTACAAATGAAACCGTACAATCCTTAAATTGCCTTTGTACACAACATAGACACCATATACGGAAAAATCGCTCTGAAAATTTTCTGTAAATATGTTTTTTCTTAAAAATATTGATCGTTGAAGTAAATAGTAGAAGTTTTGTAATGTGACTTGTTCTGAGAACAAATACATATGACACAACTAGCAGTTTATTTTCGCAGGCATGTCTCACCTGTTCACAATCCCCTTTTCGTAGATTTAAAATGCTAAAACGAGCAATGTAGACAAGCCTGGCAGAGGTCGATTGTTCCCGAGGCTTTGTGTTATTTAAATAAACTTTTATTGCGTACAATGCTTTTGTAAACAGCTTTGCTTCAATTGTTTTTTAGATCTTTCAACGGATAGGGACTGGATTGAGCTTAGAACAGAGTTCCTTAACCTGGGGTCCATGGACCCCTACTGGGCCCATGGCTGAGGGTCCACGTCACGAGTTAAAAGCTATTAATTGGTATATAAAGCGTGTGATCCATCTTAATATCGAATCCAAAAAATGTAGCCTGCAACGCGGGTTGTAAGCACTATTTGCCTTTCAAACTAATATATTACCGTAACAACTTTACATAATTTTACAATATTTTATTCATTAAATAACTTTTATTACACTCTGACATAAAGTTTTATTTTGGAAGGGTTTCGTTTGATTTTGGAGTTTTTTAATTTATTTATTTAATTAAATTGGACCATAACTAAAAAAATACTAATAAGCCTTGCTATAGGATATTGTTATAGAATACTTACTTCAGACATACCTATAACTGGTACCTACCGCTCCTAGATATCATTGTTGAATCGTCTAAGCCCCTGGAGGTTGGAGAAGCTTCACCGACATTTGTAAATATACGTACAATATGCATAAAACTATCACAAGTATACTGTGATGCAGAGGTGAGAATATCCATTTCTTCAAATTGGTCTCCCAGGATTCTCTACAAGTTATATTATAAATGGCTCGAATAGCTCTCTTGTGCAAAATAAAAACAATATCTATATCTCGTGCATTCCCAACCAGCATTGCCTAAGTTATTTAACTATGTACAGCTATGTAGTTTATGACTGCTAAGTCACCCTCTCGCTTTATTCGTCGTAACATGATTTTATAACATTTCCTCTTTAAAAAAAAATGTATTTTATAACTCTATAACGTTTAATTTCCTCTAACGTCTCTATCTAACATACGTATGAGTTTTAGAGACTTATAATTTAAAAAAAGCATTTTGATTACTGTGAGGATTAATTTTTAAGAACAGGAAGACCGAGACTGACAATATTTAAAAACTAGTGGAATTGGTGTCAATCACGTAACAAATATTTATCATAAAATTTGAAATAAAAGTAGACAGAACCTACTGTTTTACATGGTAACTTATACTTAACTGAGTTGTTCATTGAAAACGAAATGTTTGTTTTTAATTGGCATGTCCTCTTCCTTCTAATCACCGCCGACTACGTGCCAAGAGCTCCGGCCAGAAGATTCAACAAAGCGACCCGGCTTTGAAGCGTTTCTTTTTGAACTTTTAGCCTATACATATATCGCTTCCACTTTGTGGCTGACAGTCGCAGATGTGGGATAAAGGCAACAGATCCCCAAATGCAATTTATATCCAATACATATGAAATATTTTTTTGTTTATTTCAAATTAACGTTTGTTATTTACAAAGGCGAATCCTAATCAGACATTCCTTTAAATTGTTTCCTTTCCAATAAGATTAGGAACTTAACATTTTAAAGGTTGTTTAAAAGATATGTATAAAAGATTTTTAATGAATCCACTGACGAGAGACGTCGGTGAAAATCAATAATAAATGTTTTAAGCTTCCTATATACATAAATTATATTTAGTAATCTCATAATACAGCGCATTCATCAGAAAAGTAAAGGAATTCCGCATATACAAGTATATCGATGATATAAAAATGATTAAAAAGTATTAAGAAACAATTTCACTAACCTAAGCGGCACAAAAAAGAACAGGAAAAGTAGAAAATTGACAACGGCAACAACTTCGTCAGTTTCCAATGCATATCGTTTTACTGTTGAATACCGAAAGCAAACAATTCTAAACTACGTTTCCTGCAACATAATTCTACTATCAGCAACAGTGTCGATTACGCTATCAGCAATTTGCTTTGTTCGTTAGTTGACTACGATGAAAAACAAAGGCCCTGTACAGTCCACAGCTAAATAATGACTCACATTTTGACGAGCTTGTTCATCCTATTATTTTCAGATGAACTCAATGCTTACGTTGAATATAATTAATGCGGTTTACCCAAATTACGAGTACATTTGTTTATATATATATTTCAATTTGTTAAACTTAAAACTTATAAAATGTTATATACCTATATTTGTAATGTATGTTATGTGTGGTAAATAAACAAATATATAAATAGGTTAATCAATAATAGTCATAATAAGTGATCGTTATTGATCGGCGTTATTCACTTATGACTCGTATCGTTACCATATCTATTTTAAGCGTCCTTACGATGGTCTGGGTTGACATTACTCTTCGTTGCCATGCAAGTTAAAATTACTTTAATCATTATGCCACTCTGAAGTCAGGTTTTAGTCTAATTTATCTATACGGCTACAAAAGATACCTGAATACAATATAGACATCAATGTTACGATCTTTTGGTTAAATACTAATAACATTACTAATAATAACATTAATTATTGTTAACAAACCCTATGGATATAAAGTATTAAATAACAATTTTTCACAATATAGATGTAACGTGTGAATGGCAGTAAATAAAATATTTATTACAAATATTACTATTTTCACGTAAGGTTCATTATGGGGTAGGCGGAAAGAGCTGAATGCGAAATATCTCTATCCATACAGACGTGATGTGCTTCCTTAACATTCGTGACTGACTCTTCATACACGCATGTCAGTTTCAGAGACTTACATAATAGTATTTACATTCAAAAACTTGATAAAAGTGGGAGTACGATTCTCTGCCTTCCGTTATATTCAATTTATTCCATTCGTCATCATCATCATCAGCCTACTCCCGTCCACTGCTAGAGATAGGCCGCTCCAATGGCACGCCACTGACCTCGATCTTCGGCTCTAACCACTGCCAGCCACTTTGCGTATATCGTTACTCCACCTAGCTAGAGGGCGTCCTACGCTACGTTTGCCAAGTCGCGGTCTCCACTCCAGAACACGTCTGCTCCAGCGGCTATCGGTTCTGCGACAGATATATTATTATTATTCATTATTTGTATTGTTGTTGTTAGTTGGTTGTTTGTATTATATATTCTGTGAATCGTTAGTAAGCTAGAAGTCTTATGACTAGTTGCGTAGTTCGAGTTTAATATATATATTTCGTTGGCGCCAATTTTAATGAACTCGTACACTGTAACACTTACGATGCCGTTGACTTTTCCATATTCGATACGCTTTGGTTCAATTGTCGCTTGTTAGTTTCAAGGTTATCCTTCATCAGATTAATTCATCTCATCCAATCTATCTCGAATCCGCATACCGTGCCATCCGGAACGAACGCGTCTCTCTGGCCCGCCTCCAAAGTACTGACCTTGCCGCGATTGGCAATTCATACAAATGGTTCTCCGCACTTATGCTTGTTTATGAAAACAATTTGCATACATATACTTCAATGTGATTACTTGATAGACACACTGTACAAAGACAGTTGGATTAAATTAATCCGACTTTGAACTGCGCGAGAGTAGTGACTAAACTATTCCAAGTAATTTGATGTTGTTAGAGAGGATAACGCGAGCGTGCGTGGCGCAGCTCGTGTCTCGATAAACTATGAATCGACTTATGAACGCTTCGGTTGCCAAATCAACTGAGAGATCGCTGTTCGCGTGTTGTTACTTTGTTTTTATTTCAATAAAATATTCAAAGTTCTCTCTTAAAAATACTCGCAGATGTTAAAAATTGCAAATAGCAATGTACGTACATATTAAAAGGGATCCGAATAAAAGTGTTTTCTTTTACACGTTCACTGTTCTGTGAATATTTTGTAGAAATATTATTTTTAAAAATTCAAAGTATTAAAGTGTGAAGAACCTCAATGTTTATTAAATATGAAGACTTAAGGGGATCAACAGTTGATACTAAACGTGTGTGTGATATGCGAACTTTATATGTAGGTATGCATGTACATCTGTTATATCTTACAGTATACATATAGTCGACGTACATATATTAGTATTATTTTAGCATCACGCCAGATCCTTTTCGAGGCAGGCAGAAAGCACAGTAATGTTTGTACATACATATATATATTTTTATATACATATATTGACACCTACATTTCACAGTTATGTGC
>DWMG01002099.1:0-13810 GCA_018244855.1 Elbella merops | reverse complement strand
TCTGGTCTCGTTTGGTTTTGAATCTAGTGTATAAATTTCAAAATATAGTTATTTATCTCAATAATCAACAAAATTCGAGAAATCAGACGTAATTATGAGATGAAACAAATAAATCAAGGCCAAGTCAAATACTTAACTAACTTACGAACTTAGTAACATCATTACATTCGAATTAGGATCTTACTTGTAAGAAACGGTGACCAATTTTGAGTTGAGAGTTGAGTGACGATTTTACTATTATAAAAGAGAATAATTTTGATATAAAAATATTTCACAAATACATAAGGAAATGGAAAGTAAAGATATATTAATATGGGATGTTCAAAGACAATTTAAAGTAATATTGAGAACAATTTATTATCATTAAATTTTAAATTTACATCTACTCGTATAATATCTTATCTACATAAAGCGAATGTTAATGGTTGCAGGTGCTCAAGTAGTCCAAGACTCGCGTATCTTTACCAAACAGATCATATACCTACTGGCTGTCCAGTCTTCGTCCAGGCATGCGCGTATGAAGCTCATACAGATATTTTTTATGTATTTAGCCTAATAAACAGGCAGACGGGCCACCTGATGAAGTGATCACCGTCGCCTATGGATATTTGCAACACCCGAGGAGTGGCCAACGCGTTGCCAGCTTTGAAGGAGAGCTCTCTTTGCGCTTTACTTAAAAAACCCCATGTCATGCATAGTGCTCTGGGAAAGTCTCAAATAGACAAAGTATTTCGTAGTCTATGTTCTTTGCCTACCCCGTATATAACCTGGTGTGATGATATAAAAATAACGACGAACAAGACGATATTATATTCGGATTAAGCATTTCAGTGCGATACTCCATTTGATATTCAATGTGTTGACGTTTGTGACATCTTGAAGCTGGTTCTGGTTGACTGCGATAGGTCACACTAACGATAGTTGAAAGCGAAAGACCGAACTCAGAACCGCTTGTTAAGTCGTTGCGATTGCGACCACTAGACCAACAAGGCAGTGGGTACAATAATTCTATAGATATTCTACAAATATATTTTTGTAGACGTCTAGATAAACCTTGATGTAGATACAAGGATGTGGGTGTAGTTTCCATTCGACAGAAAGAAGATTCCAGAATCGTCAAGACATTAAAAGATCTATGCTGATACCGATCTACATTCATAAGTCATTGATTCACTAATTTTAAATTCATTTATGTCAATGCGTGTTTCACTCAAACAGTACTCGTATTCAAGTATGCAGTCATTGCTTTTTTCGTTTAACATTAACAAGTTTATTAATAACTTCATATAAATTGTACTTATTATCATTACAAATATATGGTGATTATTTCGCATAAAATTTGATTCCATCAACAGAGTTTTGAGTACAAATGCTGCTAATATTCATTGAAATATCTTGGGCCATCACACACGGCCAAATCGCAAGGTGGACAGAGCCTGTGTTACGGTGACCAGATGGCTGATAAACTACATACTTACATATTATATTAGATGTCTACAGTTACTTTTCTACACTTACATATTAATAGAAACAGAAAATGTACACATCACATTAATCACAGAATTATGTGTGTGTTCTGATGAACTTGTTAATCTTTACAGACTTTACTTTAGTATTTAAATTATCTAAATAAAATGAAATGGTCAAAATACATACAATATTTAAACGGTCTAAATTAAACTTACATCTGCATTAATTAATATAAATACTCACAGAACAAGCGACTTAAGAACGTCTTAAACAACAAGGTTAATAATAATTACAGTCAGATTGAAATGACTAGGCAAAAAACCTTTACATTGAATATTTGTGGCCAAAAACCATCAGGAGAGGCCTGTGTCCATCAGTCCTATGGAGTTAGACGTGATGAATATAATGATAATCATGATCATGAACGGGTAACATGAGTCCTGTTAATCCAGTTGGTATAATATTGTCTAGAATCCATTGTTCAAGGATGTCTACCTTCTTTGGGAAGTACCGTATATTATTTTTCATAGAAAACATTCACAAAATCAGAAACAAATATATGTTGGGGAATATTTGTAATAACCTAGTTAAAAATAAATAGTATTAAAAGTGCGAATTGGCAGACTTTACAGGTGTTACAGAACATTATGGAGCTGTGCAGGTCTCCTCTCGATGTCCTCTTTCACCGTTTCAGCAAATGATATTTAATCTTCTATAACTTGCCGTTCCATATAAAATTCCCCGTGTTGTGAGTCATAGTCATTTAATACAAAGACGACTAATATCGAATGAATTAAAAAAGAGATATTCATATTCATTGTCATTCGACTTACATGTTTGTTCAATGGTTAGAGAACCTGACTGCTGTGCCCGGGGTCATGGATTCGATTTCCACCCAGAACAAATATTTTTGTTGTAAATACATTATATACATGCATGAAAATATACACAGACACACACACACACATAAACACGCGCACACTCATACACATACACACACACGCGCATATCCACACATAAGTTTATATATATATATATATACACATTATTATAGATACCTTGGGATTTGCTAGCTATGTGCGCGTGCCGCCCAAGGTATTATTATTACAATGTCTAACTCTAATATAGCTCTTCTTCCTAAAGGACCTTGGAGTCCCTTGTGCGGCCAACTGACGCTATCTACGCTCAAAATTTTACCTTAACCGCCGAAACGTGCATCAACCGCAAATTAAGAGGAAAACTATATATGGATTTGTTATCTGTGAGGTGCATTAATTTCGTTATATTTTGTTCCATTCAAAATATGAATGGGACCCGGGGATTGAATCCGGGACCTCTCGATAAGTAATCGCGCATGCAACCACTCGACCAACGAGGCTGTCAAACCAAAAAAAAACAAAGAGATAAGGGCATCTAACTATCTAGAGGCATCTAACTATAATATTGAATCGTTAACAATGTACTAGCGGATCTCGCTTTGTTATCTGCAACCAATACATCACAACCGAACGGTTTACTCATGCATAGCATCTGTGAAAAACCGCGCGGTGGGAATAATGCAGAATCCGGTGACGACTGCTTAAGTGGTAACAACGTTTAGGTATAATTAGTTTAAATTAGGTATAAATTCATGTAGTAATTAGGTATAATTACATGGTGAATTCGAATTGTTATGTAATAGCACAAATCAGTTAGATATATGTCTGTGATATACTCGTGCAATACAGTTCTGAGCTTGAAATGGATTGAAATCAAACTTACACGCCACGTGGTCGCGCGCGATCTCTTGCACGTACGCACTCGTGCACGCACACCCAGACACACACGCACACACACGGAAGACTAGTTGTTAAGTACGTACAATGAAACAGATGGTATTTTTTCCATTGCAATATATATACACATTATTGTCTTAAAAAGCAAACCTCTATCCACATATTTTTAAAATGTTATGTAATCTATGAAATACGTAGTTGTAATATCAGGACTTCAATAAGGACACGAAAGGTTCCGCCCATTTTTGTACCTTTTCCGCGCCCTGTCCCACCGCTGGGTTTATGACCCAATTTAACAGAGTAGAGAAATTCGCGTAATTATTACACTACTTACAATGCAAATGTTGACAAATGTAAGAGAAGACCGAAACTCGCTTATCTTCTTGCTGCTGCTTAGAGGTCACCGAAAATGGCGCACGTTTATGTGGAGAAGGATGAATCTGGAAGAGGCACTTTAGGTCTACAAACAAAAGATATTTAGTGTTTTCATCTGCCTACCCCAGAAACGAACTAGCATCACAATAAAATATCAATGAAAATACATAAAAGTACGTCACGTCTGTATGTTTCCAAATGGGTAGTCAGAGGGGTGCAATACACTTCCACGATACACCGGGGTAAAATCCAAGCACCGTGCATTGAAAATTTCAAGCTAGAAAAATCTAATATAATACTCGGTGTTCGAACTCAGGACCTCTTGACCAGCAGTCGCACATGCAACCACTGGGCCAACGACACATTCAAAATACTAACATTACATTATTTTACAACCGCTCGTTTGTAACTCATTTTCATACATTCTTAGTGGATGTTAAAATCCCACGTGCACACAAGACAATACTAATGGGTAGAGCATATGGGCCCTGCGCGAACTCTCGTAACAACTACATAACCGCGCTCTACCACCGTCACAGATAGAGTATGACGTAGTCGACGATTGTCGTATTACGTGCACTTTTCGTGCGTAGTTTAAGGAAAATAGAGTCATGGGGATTCATTAGCAGTTAGTTGCAAATGATTTTAAAGTGTAGTTTTTATAATCAAATATCACTGTGAACGCAATGATAGTGGAAAATTTAGAATTCAGTCTCCCGGAGTCTGATTCTTTCGAATCCTGGCTCACATTTTTTTTACATAATTAAATGAATTTTACGAGTAAAGTTATTTATTAGTGCATGTAATTGTACAGGAAAATATATATAATGGGGAAATTTGCTCGTTAAAGATTTCTCCTTTATGTTTTCTAAAACGTCTCAAATCTTCGAATTCCCATTTGGCTAGCGCGGCTCATTATGACTTTAATCCTTCTCCTTCTCATTCTGTCATAGTGTGAGTACAAAGGTTTATGATAAGGATTATGATGATGGTCGAAAATTGTGATATGTGTTAATTTTATTATTAATTTTAAGTGAAATACATAAAAAAATACTTGACTGTCTTGTTGGTCGAGTGCTAGCAAGCGCGACTATCGATCGGGAGGTTCTAGGTTCAAATCCCAAGGAGGGTACTATTGGATTTTTCTAATTTAGAATTTCTAGTAGTGACACAGAGTCTGTGCTCGGTGTATGGCGGCAATAGGCTCATCACCTATTCCATGGGACTTAAACGTAAAAAATAGTGCAAGAGCATCGATTTGTAATATATAAATTAGATTACTTGGAGATGCAGTGCGATAAGACCCTAACTAGCTCCAGCCATTTGCGATCCGCCAACACTTGTGCCACAGTTGTCACAGATAACATATCTTGTTGCGCGCGGGCAGACACTTGGACAGTACCAACAACCTTGTGTGCGTGTTATGCAAACAATTTCACAAGTTTCCATGTGATTTACTATCATCTAGCTACATTGGGTTACCAGAAATATATCTTGTAAGTATCGATCACCCCTTGGTTGTTAAGAATTTATCTGCAGCAGTAACCACTTACCAGCAGGGGACTCGTCTGTCTGTTTGTCAGGCTAAATGTAAAAAATATATATACATATAATATATACGCGTGTCCAGGTATATATAAAAACTTTATTTACAATTATTTCTTGATAGTTTATGTCAAATACTTACTCCCTACTGTATGGGACATATAAGTACGAGTAACATAATCGTTTTAAAGTCCACATTCCTCTGTCTACACCTTTAGAGAAATACAGGCGTGATGTTGTTATAATCATAATGTTTAATTTTACAAGCAACATATGTAGAGATCCGCAAAAGATTGTACAGGGGATTGCATAAAAAGCAAGGTTTGTTATACGCTTGTTACTGTTTATAGGTATTTAAACTGTTAACTGACAAATTAAAAAACTACAAATTTAAATTATTGGACAGTTAACGAAGTTATTGTGGATTTATTAACACTACTCATTCACGAGGTCAATTTTATCAAGAAAGGAAGGAGGGTTATTAACATCATCATCATCAATAAATTTCATTATAACAGTCGGATTGTACAATGTCAAAACATTGCTTGTAGTCAGTTAAGTATTGTGCGTCCAAATTGATAATGTTTTCGCTCGAAATCGACTGTAATTACTTAACAATAAATAACTTTTCCTGTCATAAAACTTGCACCTGTCTTAATGGTTGATATACATATTATGGCCCGTGGTGCGTTCCTTCAGAAAACTTGTCTTCCAAGTAAGATGATATCCCATTCGCGGCGGTTCCCGTGGGATGAGATGCAACATTTAGGTGTCCTTATTACGTTGCTTGTTGGAAACTGGGACGATGTGTGCAATGAATATGCTGTTTTAGTGCATCCGAGTGCATCGCGGTGAACAATGTTATGTTTAATCAGTAAGCTCCAAAGCGATTATAGCTCGGACATGGTGGCGGATTGAGAACGATTTGTAAAGTTAAGTAATGGCAAGTGAAAAAGGTTTGGTGGGTGGCAGTTGAAAATGGTAAAACAGGCACCAGGGTGACTGACTGTGGCCATAACACTTCTCATTCTGAGAATAAATACGTGTACAGTGGGACCATAAAAGGGATAATGATTGATAATCATATGACATAGATAGAAGTATGTGGCACTCGGCACTCTCTACCTACTCCGTCATAGACCTAGCGTGATGCCATAATAATAATAAAAATAAGTCACAATAAAAAAAGGTCTGATTTAATAAAATAAAAAACCATTTGCACAGATACCGTCAACATCATACAATGTTGTTCTCAAATCTGTTCCTGTTTTGATCCATTCGGTACAGTCACGACATCAATAGCTTCGGATACACCTTGCGTCATCACTGCGTATCAAAATGTTATAGTATTATACGTACCAGATTAGCATATCATACTGAATGTTCTGTACTGTGTAACGAGATAAAAATGTAATATATACATCATCATTATCATTAACCTGTCTAAGTCTACTGTTTGGCATAAGCCTGCTTAGAGTGGTTTTTACCATAATCCTCACGCTGGGCATGCAGGTTGGAGATGTAATGTATGCGAAAAAGAACAAGGCTTTAAGAAACATTTTTACGGGGGAGAGCATTACTATTATCTATACAATCATTATTAGTTACATGTATACGAAGTTTTAATTCATTTCAACACCCTTCTTCAACAGACATAAGAAGTCAGATTCCTTTGTCATCGCTGGCCGATCGCCTCTCACTCGTCCCCCTTCTGTCACTCACACCGCTGTGGCGAGTTTCGTTTAAATAGCCGTTCGATACACGAATTAATTGCACAAAAACCGCTATTATAACAGGTGAAGGAGAAAAGAGTTTTGGATTGATAGCTGTTTCTTTCATTGAGTTGTATACACGTTCATGATCCATAGTGTTGGATAGGATATTATCCATATCATATCATTACGCCAGGTCCCTTGTAGGATGTTTGTACATATCCTAGTACCAAAATACTTCAGACCAAAAGTACCATACCATAGTACAAGTCAACCAGGATAATGAGAAATGTCAATAGGGCTGGATGCAAAGTCCCTACATTAGTACCATATGAATAGAACTCATATCGCATCCCCCATCTTGACGAATAGGAACGGCTGATGTAGGAATCAGAAATCCCAGAAACTATCGTGAGTAAATTAGGTCGATGAATTATAAAAGAAGGCACTGTGAGGATAGAGTTATTTGGCACTCCATTCTCTACCCTACTCTAGAAAAGACCTGGCGTGATGCTAATAATATTGTAAGAAATAATTGCAAAAACTGATGAATTTGCAACATTGAGCCAATAAACACGATTTTGTTATGGGAAATACTTTAAGAAGGTATTATATCCAAGTCGCCGCAGCTAACTATATCTGTTTGCCACTTTTACAGTGTTAGCATAGTCACACTGAGCTATGACTATATTTACATAAAGATACAGAGTTACATCATTATTATATTCATCTATAACAGTATTTGCAACTTGTAAACGCTTCATGCCTCTAAACCCCGAAGGAGCAGGCAGAGAAGTATAGTACACTCCCACCTTTCACCAGTTACGTTTATGTGTCAACATGGAATGAGCGTCATTGGTTCAGTGATTAGGCACCGACTATCCAGAGAATGGAAATGTGTTTTAAATACTCTCAAGCCACCTCCAAAAAAGTCTCAATTTTTCCAAAATTTTTATTTTTTAAAACAGCTGCTCGATTATTGCTATATTCATTGGTGTTGCCAAACAGATAAAAAAAAAACCATAAATTTTCGTAATACTTATCACTGATTAGCAATCCATATTTATACGAGTGTCGTAATCATCAAAATTGAATTATTCACATTTAATACGACTTTTTAATTTAATTTGTTTATAATTTTTACGTTTTTAAAATGGAGAGAGTAGCAAACGAACAGGTAGTAATTACAAATGGTGACTGCCACCCATGGACTTCTTTCACCAACCTTGGTCGTCTGTATTATCAATTATAACAAATTATTTAATAAAAAGTAAATTAAAAGCATGGTTAGTATAGACGAAGCACAACAACTCTGTAAGACCAGAGATATCTGGCACTCTCTCTTTCTGATCTTTGCCCACCCCGTAAGGGACCTATCTAACCTGACGAAAAGAACGAACGAATGTCAAAGATATAATTGAAAAAGGAGTAACAGACAGTCTAGTTACTGATACAAGAAAATAGGTAAATAAAAAAAAATCATAATACTTCATTAAAAAGTTAACAATCGCTTCGTAATAAAAACATTCAAATACGTTTCGCAACACACAACAACCATATCGCAAGACTTAAAAAACATTATCGTCAACCAAACATTATTAAATCGAGCAACTGCTAGTACAAAACCAAAAAGAAAATTTCAATTAAGGTCGTGCGTGCGACTTCCGTAACCATTTTGTCTATGGGCGTTCTTTTACTTTCTGCCAGTGTTTCACCGGTTACATAAACGACCAGTCGATGTAGTAGTCGCCAGTCTGCAACAACTTGCAATAATCTGAATACACTTGCACCAGTTTTATGCTTAGCTACAAAATAAAAAAATAAAACGGTCAGAGAGATGCCAGTCTTGATCAGATCGACGCTGTGTCGCTTTGAGCGCTGAATATATAAGTTTTTTTTATAATCTGTGTCAAATTTTTGCAATGGAATTCCGCAATGAAATACTTCTGCAGTGCCCGTCGCGCGCCACAATATCTAGCTCGTAACGCCACCTGTCGAATGAAATGCACACTAAAGTGCGCCATTAGTTTATGAATGTGATGAATTAGTTATTTATTGTGTTTATAGTTGACTGTGTTTATAGTTGGTCATAGAAAGGTTATTTACTCGTAATGTTTAAATATTAATCGTGCTTCATCTATTTATTGAAACTCCCTTAAAATGTTTCCTGGAGGATGGAGCTGACTTCCTATTGTCCTTTATGTGCGTTTTATATTACAGAGTAATGAATAATAGTCGGAAATTGAGGTCATATGACTTGAAATATCATTGCATTCTATAGGCATGTAAACATATTAATATATTGAAATATTTATCTGTAGTTTCGGAAAAATGCATTTTAAGTAAACTCATGTGGTTGTTTACTAAAAATAAGAATTCCATTTTCAAAATTTTAACTTTTCCTGGTAGATTAATGATATTTCAGAGATTTAGTTAAGAAAACAGCGATCAAGACCATAGTTGATAAAACCAATTGTAGATGTACAACTCGAACGAAACCGCATATAATATCTAGTTTCTAACAAAATAGAATATTGGTCTTATCTGAGACAAAGATAGGATGGGGACAATCACAGACTAGGTTATTAACAATACATTTATAGGGCTTTTTACGGCAATATATAAAATAATAATTGACCCATTTATCATTCCACTGTATGAATATGAGTATGTTATATATAGTACTATGGAGTATATTATATATAGTATATAGGACTATGGCCTTAACCCTCTCATATTAAGAGGGTTAAGGCCATAGTCCGCCACGCTGTCCAAGAGCGGGTTGGCAGACTTCACACAGTTTAGAACTTCTTTTTTATTAATTCTCTGGTGTGCAAGTATCCTCGCGATGTTTTCCTTCACCGTTAGCAAGTGATATTTAAATTTAATACGCAATTTTTGTAAAGAGATGCGCGCCACAGATTGGAAGTATTAGAACCAAACCCAAAACCCCCGGAGTAAGGGGCTGAATTCTTAACCAATAAGCTATCACTGCTTACAGCAATATATTTACATATATTTGCATTCTCTTCCATTGGTATATAATATGTACATAAATTATAAAATGTTTAGGCTCTTGATCAGTTTTACTTTCAAAGTCAAAAGTAAGCCTTAGGAAAATATTAGGATAATACATACATACACCTAAGTATAAATGTAGCACCACGCCAGTAATCCCCGAAGGGGTAGGCAGAGAATTATAGTACACACTCATTTTGTAAAATGTATGCATGTGTGTATAAATTACACAAAATAATTTTCTTGTGTAGAAATAATCTCGGCATGTTACAATTAAAAGCAGATCTTTTGTTCGCCGTTTACCAACTTCATTACTAATACATATTATGTAAAGTGAAATGAACTCCAACACACAAACACGCACGCGCACAAACACACACAATTCACTCAGCTCAGTCCCCAGTCTCCCTCACACTGAACACGCGGCCGTCGCGTCGTGTGTACACAAACGCGCTCGTGTTTATCGACCACTGATACTTGGCTTTATAGTTTCTTTATACTAATAGTAACCTAACATCTCGTCTGTTTCCCTTCAGGAGGTAGGCAGACGAGTGTAGTACTCTTCCACGATTTAGCGTTTTTGTTTTACGTCCCGTGTGATAGGAGGTAAGCTTATTGCTATACACCGGGCAAAAATCCAGTCTTTGAACTACTACTACAGATTTTAACTCGGAAAATTTCCATAATAAATGCAACTTGGGGATCGAACAAAGGACTTCGTGCTTTATAAATTTATTCACAATATTACACACAATTATGAAAATTAATATAACCAGCGACCTATTACTAAGATTGCTATATCACGCCAGATCCTTTACGGGGTAGGCGAAGAACTATTAATAAACAAAATTTTATTTGTTTACCTCAAAGTATTATTGTTTCTACATACATACATATCTTCACGCCAAGTCCGTTACGGGGTAGGCAGAAAACAACGATTGCCAAATATCCCTATCCTTATTTATCCTTATCCTGTTATTTTACTAAATTAGTGTAAGCAGCGTGTATCCTAAACAAAACTCACTAATCTCTGTCTCTACACGAGTGTGTAAACAGGCGCGAGTGTTTGTGCTCGCCCCACACTTGCTCCGTCGAGCCTCATTGTGCGTTAATATACCGACAACACTACATATAGCATACTTGATATTAAATAATAATAATAATTGACTGCCTCGTTGGTCGGGTGGTTGCAAGCGCGACTGCCGATCGGGAGGTTCTGTGTTCATATCCCGGTTCGGGTACTATTGGATTATAATTATGAGACATGAATTATAAATATAACAATAACCCATAAGAAACCTGGCGTGACAATTTACGTTTATAATTATTTACGTTTACGTTTTACGAATAAAATATTTACTTTCTTAAACTGCTTTAACAATTACTTCTTAATCTTTTTATTAATAACCATGCAACTACAATTCTTATTAATAATGTATATAATTTCAATTTAAATAACAATAAAGCATTAGCCCTTATTTAACCCTACTTTACCTTAGTAAACGTATGGAATCCACTAATCTCTATCACGGCTCTGATCTTGACACGATTCTACAAACAGACATAAGTGTTTGTTCTCTGCTGACACCCGCTGAATCGAGATTCATACTATTTGGCCACAAATCTCATGCATCGTACATAACGTATCATTATATAAAAACATAACTATTAAGACGTCAATGGAAGCAGGTGGCTATCAAATCCAAGAATCACCTATCTTGACGAAATAACATCTGACATTGACATCTGATCACAAAATTAGCCAGTGATGATATAATGGTAACTGACCATTATGTATACATATATTGGTATGTATTTATGTAGGTATGTGTGTACATGGGTATGTGTACATATGTATACCTAACGTATAAATCTAAAAATATAACAGATGTATCATTTACAAATAAAATGAAAACAATAATCAGTTTATAACGAGATAGAAATATGTTTACAGTAACAATATGGAACAAATAAAATACTAGAATCAGATAAGCTCTGCATGAACAGACCAGTTCATGATCTTGCTATCCAGATTGTACAAACACTTGACTCCAGATGTTTGTATTCGCCCATCACTTACCAATAGAACCTTAAGATGCCTTCACACTTGGCCAAAATAAGGAGAAAGTTACATTTCATTGTATATCACACATACCAGCACATTAAAATCAGTAACATTATTATCTATAATATGCCAAGACCTTATTGTTATATCTTCATACCAGAGCCTGAAGGGTTAGGCAGAGAATGCCGATTTCCAAATATTCCAAATATGCTCCCAGAGGGATTTTTGTCTAGGGACATGTGAGTTGGGGATCGCAGAGGACGGCTTCTCGCACCGTCTCCGTTGCTGTCCATAGACGGCCAGGATGTGTAGATGTGCCTAGATAGACTGCACTATACCACCATCGGATGTCCCAAGATATTATTACTATCAATATATTAGTCCCTGTGTATGGCAATAGGCTCTCCACTTATTCCACGGTGGGACATAAACGTAACTGGTAAAACGTGGGGGCCTACTACACTCCTCTACCTACACCTTTCTACCGTTCTAATTTTGAAAGGAGATCTATGTCCAACAGTAGAACAAACGGATTGAAACATCTTATTGAAACCTTGATAATAATATATTATTATTATCAGGGTGTCAATAAGATCGCTTATCTTTTATATACAGGTCCCGGAGTGCATATATTGGAAGGTACACCGAGATGGTGCAAAGAAGCATGCTGCAGCGTGTGTGCCCGTCCCATTACTCTATTTGGCAACGGCACAGATCCTCAAACGAGATATGCACCGTATATTCACAATATGTAAAATAGGACTCGAATGTCTTCCATTTCATTCCTCACATACAGAGATATGTGATGATGTTTGATACACAGGTATGTTGTGCTACTTGTCCAAGTGTCATCATCATCATCAGTCGTTTCAGTCCAGTGCTGGAAAGACTTCTCTATTAGCACGACACTGATTTCCTTCAGCTCTTCGCATGCAACTGTTGTCAGCCACTCTCCTTATATTGTTAACGCATCTAGCTACGTTTGCTAAATCTTACAAGTCCTACCTGTAGGAATCTGTGTGGTATATAACGTAACAGTTAACTACGCGCCTGTAATCCCCGAAGGCGTAGGCAGAAGTGTGTAGTACACTCCCATGTACCGCCAGTTACGAGTACGTCCCACCATGGAATAGGCGGTGAGTCTTCTACCTAGCACTGGACGCTGATCCAGACTAGGAGGCACCACTAGAAATATCTACTAGAAAATCTAAGTTTGCAAAACCAATAGTACCGCCCGTAGTCGCGCTTGCAATCACTCGAACAACGAGACAGTCACTACTAAGTGCTACGTTCATCATTACTAAGCTTATAACGTTCGGTAACATGGACAGATTGGATATAGACATTAGAATTAATAGTTTGTGGCCTCGAGACAAACGATACAGAGATTTCGTTTATTTCATGTAATAAATAATATCTGACAGTGATTTAGGTATAAAGATTATTTTATTATTATATTTAATTGATCATCGCACCAGCTCCCTTACGGAGTAAAAGAAACCCGTCATGTCTGAGCATAGAGATGTATTGTTCTCGGTGCTCTCCACCTTCATCTTAGCGGATCCGGAGTGATTTTATATTATTCAAAGTGATAATACATCACTGAGCAGATAATTATTGTTAATGTGGTTATCTATTCGACTAACAATATTTGTCTTTTTCCATAACATGTGTCGTACATGTCAAAAATGTTGAGGCAAATAAGTAAATTACTTATTTTTATTCCTTATGTTATTGCAATAGTAGTATTTAAAAAAACTAAACATATTATTGACATAGCATCGTAACTCAAAATGGGGACTTCAATATTTTATACACAAACGTTAAAGAATCGTACGAGCCATATTTTC
>DWMG01002098.1:0-13812 GCA_018244855.1 Elbella merops | reverse complement strand
ACATCAACGAGACATAGCATTTCATAAGAATAGCTACATTCAAACTGAACATTCAATAGTTCTGTGATTATTCAGATCGCATTTTTATATAATATGAGTATTTCTTATCGTTCCAAATACATAATTGAATTATGTACCGGCTTAATTCACGTTATTTTTTCATGATGACTCGACCTGTTCCAGATATATTACAGGTATGCCCTTATAAGCTATCGCCAATCGCCCAAGTCTATCTGTATAATTGACATTTGACTCTTCTAACTTATTTATAACAACGGATAGTTCAACATGTAACAACCCTTCGTATATCTATATATATTATATTAGGCAATACGCATCCAATAGTAAATGTAGGCCAACTGATGACCTTACCGGTCTGCCCAGGTGCATCGATTCCTGCTGTTTCAATTTACTAACACCGCTCCGAATCACCATTGCAGTCCTAATCTCTTAATCGAACCAACGTTCGCCACGCCTTAACCTTTACCGGGCCTCTGTTACACCGTGCTGAACGGTAACAGTATCGGCGAAAATGTTCGCAAGATTATAATATATCTACTAAAGTCGAGATTTTAATGCAATTGATCCTAATGTAAATTTTCGTGAATTAAATATAGGTACTTTATCTTGATATTCACACTTCAATACAATTATTGTTACTTTGTGAATAATAGGATATAAATATAATATATGACGCTTAGAAAGAAGGGCAGATCAAAAGTGTTTTTAATAGACGAGCATCCACGTATAGATAACCGAATAAAGAATAACCGATTAAAGAATGTATGCGACGAGCTGAAAATCGAACTCAGTGGTGTGCTATCGGTGAGCCCTATGTCTAGTAGTGGACGGAATAAGCTGAAAATTATGATAATGATAGAAGAATGCCAAGACCGGAAATAGTAGAAATATTATTCTTTGCACATATCGTTAAGAAATAGGTTGGACAAAACGGTGGTCTAGATTTATTTATACACTACCTCTGACTATTTTACTGACAGACAATAGTGCAACTACTTACAACGTAACACCCACACGTTTCACCAGTTACGTTTAAGTCCCACAATCCAGACTCCGAGTCACTGCCTACTAGAAATTCTAGATTAGAAAAATCCAATAGTACCCAACCCGGGATTTAAATGCAGGACCTCCCGATCGGCAGTCGCGCTTGCGACCACTCGACCAACGAGGCAGTCAACTACTACTTACACATGTTTTAATTAGGGAAGTTTGATAGTAGACATAAATATTACTAATTTCGTTTTATACAATCAGCCCAAAAGCAGTTAAGACATGCTAAGGATAAAATTATTAAACATAGTATTATAAACATTTACATATTTTGATTACATAAATATATAAAATCTTTTTTCATTTACCGTAAAAAATAATGTTACAAAATACAAGTTAATGAGCCCATAACGTTTACTTATAAAATTTTATATATACTATCTATATACTAAGTGATTACCCTTCATAATAATTTTGCGCCGATTACACCGAGCATTCGGTGTGACAGGCGTCCTACAGCAGCAATCTTTTTGTATCCAATTTATATGCCACCAACATATTTCCGTTCTGTTTTACTTTGCAACAGAAAACAGCTAATGAACACGAATCGGCCGCAAATGTTCCCATTGTCTGACACGGTCCTTATAAATTAAACGTGCTGTCACATTCACGGCTAGTCAGCTAAGAGATACTGCAACGCGCAAGCGATGTAAGCTCGCGATGAAAGGTGTCTTGAAAAAAGTTTCGTTTGAATGTTTTATTATGTAAGCTAGATTCAGTTTATTAAAGCAATAGTCAATTTAGATGTACAGTCAGATTTAAAGCAGGTCGAAGTTGGACTGCAATTTATTAAATTTTTAGTTTTACACGTTGTCGATGTTCTTATGTCGTAGAGTATGCTTCTGTAAATCTCTACCCTATTCTACTGATTGAAAACAATTGAGGTTACACATGATTTAATATACGTAACCTATGTGGTGAAATGTGGGAGTGTACTACATTGCTCTGCCTACCCCTTCATGGAGAACAGGCTTGATGTTACGTTTCTGTTAATATACGTAAAACATTTTATGAAAAAGATTTAACGTTCAGCACTATAACTCTGTATCTCATTCACAGTTTCATTAACTATGATAAATCTAACACTCCTTTGTAAGCGTAATATTTTTAAAAAGTGGTAAAAAAACTGTTCTTATATATTGAAATATGCAAGTAGCTGATTAGTTTAACAGATTTTCACGTATATATACACGGGTATATCGCCATCATCATCACATCAACCTTCACAGTTCCACCGCTGGACAAAGGTCATTTCTAAGGTGTGCCACAACACACTATCCTCAGCAGATCTCATCCAGCCCGTTAACATACGAGTGCCATATATTTAAAAAAAAATTGTAAACGTATACAAAACCGATGTATTTTCTATTATCCCCCCATCGACAATTTAATGTGACGAGCGATTTCAATGACTGGGAACACATCAGTTCAAAGATTCCAATTTGTAACGACGCCGACCACTCCACATATCGGCGTCAACGGGCTCATTAATGGAATCCCTCCAATTAACACCCGCGGGACTGCTCCCGTTAATGTTTGCGAGTTTCCACCGTTTACATTTACATCACTATTTATTTTATCAATGCTTAAGTTTCAAGATACTATGCTATGCTATTTTATGATAAATATTCACCATTTCAGAATACGTTTTTAATATAAAAATTAGGTAGGTACCAATTCATAACTTAATTCATATATAGTTCTATAGTTTCTTAATTATATCATGGTAGTTTCTAAATTATGTAATTTGAAAAGTACTGTCAAAATGTTTTTTTAATTAATAATTAAGGCCAAGAACGAATTTAAAACACTTCATTGTGTATACATTTCTCAGTAGTTTTTATATTTTAATACAGTAGAGGAAATAAAGATAATTAAGACTTTTATTAAATAATATGTGTTAACCGTTAACCGCCTTATATGTAGAGTATGAAGAGTAGGTATGTAGATTTATATGTAGAGTAAATATGCCCAACAACAGTGTCACCCATTTTTTTAAATAAATTCTAACAGGATAATCCATCTAACGAGGCTTCGAGTAATAGTGTGATTCAGATCGTCAAATCTTGTTGGTGATCCGTTGACAAAACATTGGTAAGTTTTTATGTTCATCTGCTGCTTCCCAAATAACAAAAAATGCAGTAATGAGACAAGCGGCACCGCTTTTCCTAAATATCAAAAATATTATCATCCCTGTATTTCCCCAAAGACGTACGTTGGTGAATGCAACATCCGCTGATTTCTACTATTACATAATACGTCCCGTACAATAGGAAGCGAGCTTATTGGCATACAACGGGCACAAACTCAGATTCCGAGCTGCTACTAGAAAGTCAGAGAAACCCCATATAACCAGAGATAGAACCCAGAACCTCTTGTTCAGAAGTTGCACTTGCAATTACTAGACTAACGAGGCCGGAAAAAAAAACAAACATATATTTCAAAAAACCATACTTCAAGCGATATCTATTTCCATGCCTAATCAATTTGCAAATGACACGTTCATTACATTAGTAATCAATGGACCAGCAACTATATAAGGTAATACTGACTATTATTATGGCAACATTAACGAGAGCCTCGGAGACCTTGTATGCAAGCTCATCTCATTAGTAATATGGCTCGAACGTCAGATCTTTACCTATCAATTTCCTGGCCGTGTCAAAGCGAGTGTGGACCGTTTTAATGAGCATAGTGAATAATTATATTCCCTTTTCAAATTATATTATAGTACCTAAATTGTATCCCTTTTGAGACTTTTTTAATCCACTTTACTTAGGTTATCATTTTGTATTTTTCACTTTTTTCACGCTTGTATAAAAAAGTGTTAAAGTATCAAATGTGTTAGTGGAAATACGATTCGATAGTTGTATATTAACTATTCTGTTATTAAGTAAGGGCTGCTTATGCAGGTATTAAATAAAAACATCCACTTTTTAGTTGTCGCTGTAATTGATTGGTATTTGCTCGGTACATTAGTTCTATAATTAAAAATTAACGTAGCGATACTCATAATCAATTTGCAAAAACAAAGTCGTAGATCCAACGTCCCAAATCCCTTTAGAAAGCTATAATATCTTGCTCATAATAATATAATTTTATCATATAAGTTCCACTTAGAACATTAAAACTCATATCAAAATAACAATAACGTTTTATTACTTAATAACACGTCATCGAAACTTCGCCCATTTATCGATTTGACACGCTTACTCAAACATATCAGATAATACAACCCCAAGTTTAACACAATAAACATACTTTACAATCAAATCTAGCCTTTAATACTTGTAGTGTAGGCTTACTTTTGATTGAAGCAGTAGGGGTCCAAAGATACTACCTTGTAGAACACCGTACGTACCGCGCCCAAAGAAATCGTTGAAATGTTCTTGCCTTCAATCACATTTTCACATTTCCGGACCATATCCGTTTTGTTTTTGTTTCCATATTTGAATGCTTTTGTAACATTAACAGACACGCACATACATACGCTGGCAAAACATTTTTATGCTAACGATAATAAATCGTGATCAATGAACGTTCTACAGTTAAGAAAGCAATGTATAGGTAGGTAGCAGATAGCGCTTAGCCCTTCTGTAGTGTCGTATAGCCAGAGTACAATATTCTTTAATTCATTGTTCCTAAATTAGACATTTCATTCAACATTCAATCTAAGCGTACCCTTAGATGAAAATTTCTCAAAAAGTTCCCAGCACTTAAACTTTACTTAAGAAAAGTTTCCTAAACGTCGTCGTACAAATCTAAAACTCAAGAAGTGCCTCTTTAAAAAGCTAACTGTCACACACACAATGCAGCCTGAATGCCTCAAGAAAAGCGAAATTATACTCTCCAACGTGAAAATAGAAACAAAATAAAGGGAAAAGCATAACCGAGGTCGGGGTAACAGAAACAATTCAGTGAGTGCACCCATACACGGTCGCATTGTGACACACGTCGGGTCATACGATTCAGCCGCACAAAACCGCACAAAACATTCATTGTATCGTGAATGGGGCGCTTTATATTGTGTACGAACAAATTTTTTTAAGAATGCTCTCCTTTTCTATTCTTTTTTAAAAAATGGAATGTGTTCTGGGTAGCGTCGTGTGAATATTTTAAGTGTATTGCTGGCGTGTGGTTTACCTTTTTTTAATTTAAACAAATGCGTTGCGTTGTGCAGTATTCTTACTGAACGGTAAATGTATTGAAATTACACATATCTACTGTAGCTGTATCGTGTAGTGTCCTGTTATTGTATTCGTTTCTTTTTATTTTATGGAACTTGCTTTTCAAAAAAAGGATCATTTTTTAACATTTGGCAATTTTTTCACATACCCCCGAAATCAGAGACAACCTTTAGATACTAATAATTAGGGCGCTTAGGTTCAATAAACTAAGATCGATAGCTTACTCATGATACAATCGCTTTAAAGTACGACTACAAGCACTTGCTTGATACTAATTTGCTCGAAGACTTAATCAACTATTGCAAAAACTTATATGACATTAATATTTATTAAAATTCTTTTGTACTATATCCACAATATAGCAGCACTAAATAAAGCGCAGTACTCAGCGCCGAGCTCGACGAACGCCCCCAGTGGCCAGCTAATAAGCTTGGGCTAAACTTTCTCGAGTGGCACTTTTCCACTAATATTGCGCACTATTTGCATCTTTCGCCGTTACCGTTTTATATTTCGATAAACTCGTGGAAAATTTCATAAAAAACTTATTGTAATTAACCGGCAATTAAAACTAAATGAAATTGATAAATGTATGCGAATATTTTTTATTAAATAATCGTTGTTATGATAATAATGAGTAAACTTTGTTAATGTGGTATTTCATTTTGATGATAAGTATGAATTTAAAAGATACGTGAGGCTTATGAAAATAAAGATATTTAAAACTTAAAACTCGCTATCTACCCCTAACCCTATATGGAGTGATGATGTAATAAAATTAATACTAATCGCTTTGTTAATACAATGGCAATTCTTGCCGATACTCGTATATCTCTCGAATAGTTTTTATATATCAAAATTTTCAGTACACAACACAACATTTCATATTTCGATTAGCTTCAATACTGAGACAAATTTTGCTCACTCCGTTTAACTATTCCTGGGAAATATTACTCCCAGTTTGAGCACAGAATTCACCTAGTGGCCAACTACCTGCTAAGCGTCTGCTAAACTTTCTCAATTTCGCACTAATATTGCGTTCTTCTTGTATTTCGTTGTTTTATTTGTCGTCCAACTTTCGTATCATAATTTAATCAAATTTAGCACTATTATTTATATGTTATTGTCATTATAATTATCAATTTTGTCATCATTATAACCATCATCAGCATTCACATCCGTATAATCGTCATTGACATTCTCACCTTTATAATTATCATCAACATTTTCACCCTTACAATCATCATCAGCCCCTTTTATCGTTCCGTTACTAAACATGATGCCCTTTTAAGCCTACCTTAGTTGCCAAGTGCGGGTTGGAAAACTTGACACACCTTAGACAACATTATGGTGAACTATAAGGTATGCAGATATTTTCCACCGTTATAGCAAGTGACAGATATTCTTGAAAATAATAAAAACGTCGAAGAAACTATTGTGACAATAGAAGTTATTACGTACTTGTGTTTGATTTCTTCAAATTTATCTATGTACAGACAGAAAAAAATATGTTAAAAGGGACATCAATAGACACATACTTTTTAAATATAACTTGACGTCAATTTGGTATTGATACTAGAAGTACAATGGATTTATTAATCAATCAAAAGATTAGTATAGCACATAATAGCATGTCACAAAGAATTTATTTGGAAATTTAGCTATGAAATAGTTATTTTTTTATTATCATTATCACCAGCCTTTCTCAGTCCACTGCTGGACATAGGCCTCCCCCGAAGGGGGTTTATGGCTGTAATCTCCACGCTGGGCATGCGGGTTGGAGATCGCAGGGCACGGCTCTGCGTTTTGCAATGGATGATACAAAATCACATTTGAAAAATTGTTTTTTTTGTTCTATTATGTGGCGACGTACTCGTATATCCGAATCGAAATCCGCTTGAAATAGCTGATGATTATTTAATACATGCTTAATAAAAACCGACCAACGTCCTGTTGAGGATGTATGAATAACAGCTGTCTCCCCGCCTTTAAATAATTATACCTCTACTGAAATATGAATTAATATTACTTTTGGGTGTAGCGTTTCATTTATTGGATTATAAAAAATGACTTCATCATCATCATCGGTCTATATTAGTCCGCCGCTGGACATAGGCCTCCAAAAGAGGGGTTTATGCCCGTAATCTCCACGCTGGGCATGCGGGTTGGAGATCGCAGGGCACGGCATTTCGCACCGCCGACGCTGCTGCCCGTTGGCGGCCAGGGCATTTAGCCGTGCATATTTAGGCTGCGCTGTACCGCAATCAGCCAGTCACTAAGGCCTCGTTTGTTATAGCAGGGTGAATCAGGTGCAGGAGAGGTTGGCTTGAGTTCCTGAGATGGTGGTTGGAGCCCGTTACACCCACTTAAAAAATAACTTAACGACATTAAAAAAGACCGTAACGGCCTCTTGTATCATAAATTGACTGACGGATGTGTGATGATACGAGTACGTAAGATACTATCAGTATATCGTGTATGGTATGATGAGATTAGTATCGAAATACTTCTATACTACCGATCACGACACGGAATTGATACACATTGCAGATACGTACTGATGTGTGAGTCGACACATATCAGATACGATATCGTGATAGTACAATTTTCGATCTTGTATCATTTTATTAATAGACATTCGACATAGGTGACCTGAGATATAGATTCGCCCTAAAATGATATATATGTGGACATAGGTTTGGCTATGAAATTATTTTTAATCGTAACTCTGCGCGCCTTAAGTTTTAATTATTGTGCTTAAGAATGGAAACTCTTGACCTTAATAACGGTTCTCAGGGTAGCTGCATATGGATTGATTGGCTCACTAACCCATATGTTTACTGAATCGTGATAGAGCAGCAGGTTGGAATAAAGTGTGGAGAGATACTAGAGTACAGCACAGGAACATTAATGGGCCGCGAAGGCAACGCCTAGGGCGCAGTCACTGTGTCCATTAAACCTGAACAAATATTGACAGCTCTGATTGTGGTGTTGTGAAAATGGCAGAATAGTTCTTTACTATGGAAAACTATTACAACATAGGAACAATTCTTACTGATTGTCAGGTACTGTTCGGGTATAATATTATAATATAAAGATATAAAAAATATTACTGGGAAAAATTTCAAAGTATTTTATATATTAGGTACATAGTAAATATTAATGAAGACTTTCTCACGGTAGTAAGGTATCCAGATTAATGCACTGTTTCTCACAGCGAAAGCTTACAAAAAATATTAACACACAAAAACAGGAAACTCAACAAAACCAAGCGCGGACAACAAAAATCTTGCGACGATAGACGTCCACTCAAGTATTTCATAAGACAAGAGACTGGTAGTCTCGAGTACTTAGTCAAGTTTGTTCAGACATTTCACTATTACGATGAGAAAATAGATTCCTGCAAGTTAATTTCAGGATCGGGAAGACCGGGATATCACTATTATGTAGTAAGATCGTAAATACAGGTAAAAACGGTGTTATTATTTTCGCAATATATCTTTTGATAAAGAGGGTATAAGTGTTGAGGGCGCCACTGTCCCATATGTGACCAAATCAAAACAAAGACTTAGTCGCTACCATCACAAGACTTACATTTTTTCCAAGTTATAGAAAGTTATCACAAAAATAGGATAGAATAAGCAATCTTGTTATATTTAGAACAAGGCTAACAGAACAAGACGTTTTTACACGAATAGGTTTTATGAATAGGATATTAAAGGTAGCTTTTATTTCTTTTCGGTTGCCGAAACAACGCACCTGCTTAGGCCTCGCCGGACTTTGTTGGATTGATGGACGATGTGATAGGTAGGTTCACTATGACATGGAACTAATTTAGTGATAGGTAATGTAAAATGTAATGTGGCAGACAGGGTCACTAAGATACGGAGCTAATCAAATATTTAGGAATAGCAGTTTGTAAATGATTGTAGATATTGTAAAACAATAGATTGTATAGATTATGTTTTATGATTATTATTAATCTAATCCTTTATCATTTTCAATATTGAATGTAATAAGCGGATGCAAGCCAAGCTCGCGGCTGATTGATTGAAGCGAATATTGGATTTATGCACGTTTTTCTTGTTCATTCAGTGCGTTTACTATTTTAGTACTTGGAAAACATTAGTAAGAATTCACTTTAATATACTATCAGTAATTTATTGTCCGATCCATTATTTAAAAGTCCATTTATAGTATAATGAGGTATAGCGCTTAAAACTAGTATAATGAAATACAACAAAGCTATAAATATAGATAATTTTATAATTAAGATTTTAATATAGATACATTACATTCCACTGTAAAAAAACTTTATATCACTAAAATAATGAGTATCAAAAAGTTCCATTCATCCATTACATTCCACTGTAAAAAAACTTTATACGACTAAAATAATAAGTATCATAAAGTTCAATTCATCCATTACATTCCACTGTAAAAAAAACTTTATACAACTAAAATAATAAGTATCAAAAAGTTCCATTCATCCATTACATTCCACTGTAAAAAAAACTTTATACGACTAAAATAATAAGTATCAAAAAGTTCCATTCGTCCATTACATTCCACTGTAAAAAAACTTTATACGACTAAAAGACACACAATGAGCTTATGCCTCTCCACACGTACAAACAGGCTATTAAAAGCCTCTCGGTGAAATTCTCTCAGCGCGTCACGTGACGTACACTGCACACTGTCGAATATTCGAGCCAAGCAAACGCAATTTGAGTGCAAAGTGCATTTAAAGATAATGAGTAAGAGGAAATTGTTACCGACCTTCATAAAGGATAGTTTACAACCACCATAGAGACATTGCAGAAAATTGAAAAGTACAATTTTGTCTCCCAATATGATATTTATATAGATGGCTCCATACAGAAAGCAGAGTATGCGATGAAACTTATTAGAGAATGAGGAGGAGTGGAAGGAGGAACAGGAGGAGGAGATATGCTATAGTGTACAACGACTGCCTTGAATTGATTTCCTCGTTGGCCGAGAGGTTGCAAAGACGACTACTGACCGTGAGGTTTTGAACCCGGGTGGGTACCTCTTGAGTTTTTCTAACTTGATATTCTCATGGCAATACATTGTAATACGTGTAAACATAACTGGTCAAACATTAGAGTACACTACATTATTTGCCTACCTCTTCAGGGATTACAGGCGTGATGTAAAACGTATAACTAATTACTATGGGAATAGGAATATGGGAAATAATAAATAAATAATAATACATAATACTTAACTAAAAGCCTATAAACTAATTACTATCGGAATTAATCAAAAATTAAACAAATAAAAGGATAATGATAATAATAAAAGGAGTCTAACACTAACGTTAGGTTTTTTTATCTCTTGCAGTAATATACACGTGGATGGTGCATAGGCTTCATAATTCCCGTATTTTTGGCGACTCACCCCCTTTGTTCCAACGTGTGTGTTCGGGGAAGTCATTAATTTTCGAGGTGGAACGGAAGTGAGTGATACTCATTTTTTGGAAAGGGTTGATGAAAAATTTAGACTACCTAGAACAATCGTGGGGCTGTCAAATAGAATTTTTTACACGAATATAACGGATGTCTCCCACACGATTTAATATGTAAAAGATCTTTAGTCTACGTCTCTCTAAATGAGATCCCTCATGTCACAATGTGTGTTTAACTGAAGAGTAGTTAAAATTCGTGCAAACGTTACGGTCTTTTATAATTGTTTCAATTGTACTTTCAAAATATACATATATAATGTGTTACGAACATTATTATGGGCGCAAAACACGATATGCATTCAAATACTTGCGAAATAATTATGTAGAGTAGGTTGTAGAAGCCAATGTCCAAGAGTCCAGGACAAAAACTGTTTGCACGTTCGATTTATAAATTTCAAGTATTTGAATCTCAAACAGTTTTTTTACATAATATAATGTGGACGTATCACATTGTCTTTGTTGGGCAATATCCATAGACGATACTACTGGGTAAGTTGCACAAAATCTGTAGACATTTTCAATTTGATTTCATAAAACTAATCACATCACCTCTGTAAGGATCGGGTTATTCAACCCTTTATCATCGTTCTACTAATAGATATTGGGCTCTTTCAGGAATAAGAAGGGTTAAGGGCCAAATTTGATATGCTGGGTAGTACGATTTGGCGCCGTAGAGGACATGCCGTCAATGGAGTACATTCTAGAACAAGAAAATTAACCATCTCACATGAATAAAAAGCTGATTCCAACCGCAAATAGACCAGAAATATTACTTGAAATCATATATATGCAGCTTGCTTTGAAGGCCGTCTTAACGCAATTCATGTTTTCAGCTTCAATACTCGTTCAAAGCTGTAACAAATGAACAAAACCCATTTTTAATTTTAATTGAATGATTGTAAATATTTTCTTAAGTCCGTAAATAAAGTGGAATTGAAAAAATTAGCGATGTTCTAAACGTATTTATGTTTCGAACATCGACGCTGGGGAGAGTGGGGTGGGGCCCGCAATTAAAATTATAATTTTTGGCAAACGCTATGTCCCTTGCGACGTGTATCTATATCTTTGACTTGTTCCGCCGGCGACTGGGATGTAGGCACACCGAGAATTCATAAAACTGTACTAATTAAAAATTCCGCAAAATGATAGATTCTAAAATGCTTGGGGTTGATGTCATGTTAATTTTGGTACATACAATGGTACGACATATATAATATGATGGGCAGACTTGTACTAAGTTAAGCAAAATATTGATTTATTATAAAACTATGTAGCATTTTCCTGTGGGATCAAATCCTACTTGGAATTTTTAAATGAGTCTAATAAAGTATGCAATTTTTATATCGTTTGATAACAAAAACAAAAATGCACCTTATAATTTCTCTCTGTTTTGATGAATGAAAGTTCGTTCATAATAATCAGTGCTTTTAACTCTGTCATTATCTTGCTAGTTATTAATACTCACTTACAAATTATTAAATTAATTCAATACTCGTATATGGACACACTTATTTGTAAATATATCCATTCTATATTTATATAAAATCGTACACGTCATGCACTTCCACCGTGTCTTGATTTTCACGTACGATAAAGATGTTATACCGACAAACACTCGATGATCGGTAAGAAAGTGATGACTCTTGTATAACCCTTCGGCTGAGTGCCACTTGTTTGTTGAGCTATTCAGCACTTTTACCGAAAGGGAGGGCCCTACGAATCAATTTATAACATCAAATTAAAATAAGGAAACATGGCTATTGTTTTTCATATAACTTTTCTCATCTGCTTTTATCTTTTCACATAAACGAAATTTATTTTATTATTATTGAAGTTCAATTATTACAAATTTTCGAGTCTTTTAAATAACGTTTTATTTATACTTCCACGTATGTCAACAGTTTTGGAAATCACTAGATCTAATTAAGGCTGCCTAAGCTTGTTTGTAAGTATAATTTTTTATTTAGGTAATTATCAAGTATTATCTCCTTTTATAATAAAACATTTGTAAGATTTTGACTGATTACTACGTTAATATTGTCAACATCTGTAAACCGTTATTTGATGCATTTCTATTTATTTAAAATACCAAGTAATTCTTAACTTAAAACTGTTTTAAGACCCATAAAAAGAACGCTCTCAGTGTACAACACGATGGAACTTGACATCCAAAAATACGTACCTTCCTAGATTTGGACGCCCCGAATGTCATTGTACCGTCGAGTTCACCCTTTACGATATTTAAATATTCATTTTAACTCTTTAATTATACCCTGTGCATGTGAGCCGCCGCTCGTTTACTTCACTCTTTGTTTCAGTTAAAAAAAGAAGATTTGGCAAGAGTTTTTGTCACGCAGAGTGCTTTATGTTAATTCAGAAGAAAAACATCCAAGTCGACATGTACAATTGAGAGTGAGAATGATAAATATTGATGGTCGCTGCGTTGAGGGAGATCTCTTTAAAATTATACAAACATTTTCCATGATATTTGTGGTGTATTACAAAATATCTGTTCGTGATTTTCAAACGGTTGACTTTTATTTAGTTAAGAAATGTTGTGGCCCAGTCTCCCCTTTACACTTACTGGTAAAATAAAAGGAGGTTCGCCTATAAGGTGATTAACATTTGAATTTGGAAGGAATATTCTAATATTTCTTTTTAAATTCTGACACTGATTTTAGTCGTTAAAATTTAAACTGACATTTTCATGCCAAGTTTCAAAATCATTAGCTCTTTTATCGTTTCACTGCTGGATACTGGTCTCCTCCCAGAATAAGTAGGGTTAAGGTTAAGGTTAAGGCCTGCCACACTGGACAAGTGCGGGTTGGCAGGCTTCACACGCCGTAGTGAACCTAAAATATTTAATATTGCAATTAATATTTAGACATTGATATTATTATTAATGTTCTTATTATAAGCATAATTCAATTTAGGACCATCACAATAAATTGTAAAAGACGACAACTTAATAATATGTTACACAACTTTCCGTATCTGTTCAGTTCAGTATATTAGCACTGGCCTCATCATCATCTCGAAGAAGGCGAGAGAATATAAATTGATTATACA
>DWMG01002097.1:0-13814 GCA_018244855.1 Elbella merops | reverse complement strand
ATGTAATGTAGATTAAAACGGCCCTTTACAGAATATCATTAAAATGAAAATTTTAACAGATAACAGAGATTTAAAATACAAGGGCAAAGAAACAGATTGTTAGGCGGTACGAAGTTCGCCGGGTCAGCTAGTAGATTATAAAGATAAAGGTGTCTCTATAACCGGAGAATATTATGCAACAATCTTGGAGCGATTAAAAGCCATCAAAGAAAAAAGAAGAGGAAAATTAAGCAGAGGTTTCCTGCTATTGCACGACAATGCGCTCGTACACAAGAGCAGTATTGCACTGGCTGCCCTGCATAAGTTGGGCTTTGATATTTTAAATCACCCACGCTATAGTCCAGAGCTGGCTCCGAGTGATTATTATCTCTTTCCAAAATTGAAAAAAGATCTTGGTGGAAAAAAGTTTTCCGCAGATGAAGAAGTTAAGGATATATTAAGATATATAAATATTCTCGTATTTTTCCGACAAGGACAAAACATTTTTTTATAAGGGTTTAAATAAGTTAATAGAAAGATCTGAAAAATGTATTCGTCTTGCAGGAGAATATATAGAAAAAGAAAAAAATTTTTACATTTTATTTTCCCTCCTTGTCCCTCATTCCGCGAACTTAAAAACGCCCACTCGTACATGTGACACACCAACATTCAAATAGTGTGATTACAAACATTTTAGGCGGTTAAGAAAAACCGGTTTACAGAGGAGTACTTGCTATGGGTCTTGTCCATAAACATGCATCGACAAGACGCGTTTCAGACTGGCGATTATTCTTTATATGGCTTTACAAGGCAAAAAGAGGGAAGTGAATATTAAGAGTAAGGGAGTGAGGGGTTGGAAAGGGTGAAGTGTGGGTGGGAAATGAGAGTAGGGAAAGAAGAGGCGAAGTAGAGAAGAAAGAAGAGGCGTAAAGGAAGCTGATGGAAAGAAAGGGGTGCTTTAAGATGTTAGTAATAATAAAACATTAATTTCCTCTCAAATATTATCTCACGGAAATACTTCTGTTAAAATATAAAGAACCAAAGTACAAAGTTACATACATTTTTTTTTATAACGAGTCATGTTACAGACAGAATTGTGGTTCAATATCCAATATGTACACAGTATTGCACGTAGGACCTAATCAGATACAGTCCTAGCAAGATTCGAAAAAATGTTAGTAATAGTAAGAGATGACTTTAAAAATCGCAATCTTGTTTCCTCTTCCTTACTTTCTTTATAAATACCGTCACAAAATATTCACTGGCATGTATCAATACAATGCACTTTACAAACACTTGTATGGATCTATACTAGATGTGCGACTTCACTATAGTCAATATCATCATTGTCATCATCATCACCATTACAAACCCTTTTATAGTTTCACTGTTGGACATGAGTCTTCTATGAAATAGAAAAAGGTCCATATCGTGGTCTGACACGCTGTCAAATTTCGTGGACAAGCCTTGTGAGCATAAAATATTGTAAAAATTATTGGTAACAGTTTAAGAAATTAATATTGTTTTTTGTAAAAGGTAAGATTTTGCCTTAATATATATTGATTTTGATTTAATAAATATTGCACTTACGCCAATGCTCTAAGAGTAATATACAAAAACCCTTTGCATCCCAAATACGATAGCGCTCATTGTCAGATGTCAAGAATGCAAATCAACAATGAACAATTTGGGTCCATTTGACTCTGATTACGGTTCACACATCCCTCCTAAAGCAATAGAATCCATGAATGATTCAGTTAGAATAAGGAGCTTAATGAATTACCCCACAATGTGTTACTCATTACTGGTAATGGAGATAAAGAAGTATTTTCACAGTAATTAAAAAAACTGTTGGTAGTTTTGTCATTTATAGGGAACTTAGAAAAAATGTGTCTGTGCAAAAATTACGAATAACAATATAAACTGCCATCGACGAGATCGATTATATTTAAAGCTACAGGGCATGGCCAGGAAATCGAAGTGGTTTAATTTCGCTTAAACTGTCCGTTTTCAGGCAACGCATATTACATATAAATTACTTCATCCTATTTGAATCTTGTAGTTATTGTTAATGCTTTGGAATGAAAAAGCTCGTTAGTCAAGGTTCAATTGTTGACAGCTGAAACTTGGCACGGACATAACGATACAGGTTCTCATAAGTCAGAAATGTTCTATAAGCGCAAACCTGCTGGATCTGGCAGCTCTACAGATGGTATCATTCCAAAAAAAAATTGAAAAACATTAAAACTCAAAATCACGCCTCGTAATAGTTTTTCTTAGATCCCATGCATTTAACCGCACTGGCAAGAAAGTATCACGTCATCTATCTGCATTTTGTGCAGCGGCCATCCTAACGGTAATCCTACGTCAAATGCTTGGAGAGATGCCGTTTCATCCTCGACATGCAGGTGAATTTGAGGCCGCAGTGTTTACACACGGCGCAGTCGTCCGAATGATGAAGTCTGAAGTGATCGTAATACGCAACGCCCGTGGTGAATGACACGTTGCAGTCTCCACAGCGAAACGTCTTTTTCGTCACACCGTGTTCAGTCTCCATGTGATGTTTACGCGCCTTGAAATCCATGAACCTCTCCGGGCACTTACCACATATATATGGCATGCATGACTTCTGCGTCCTCCTGTGTTTCTCCTTTGCTTCCATCGAGGGAAAGACGCGCTTGCAGAGCCTACAGGACACCTCATAGCTCTGATGTTTCAATCGTACGTGCCTCAACAGTCCCGTGGTCGCCACGTAGCTGTTGCCGCACACGTGGCACACGTAACTCAGGAAATGTGTGATCGTGTGCCGGTTGAGATGAAACAATGATGGCAGGGACTTGTTACAGACGGCACAGGCGTACACATCTTTGCGTAATAGATATGGCATAACCCCCAATTTCCCTTTAGCGTCTATCGTCTGGCCGTGGTCACGCTTCAGATGCTCCGCGATCGTCTCCAGATCTGGGTAGCTCTTGGTGCACAATCGGCACTTTAGGTTAGTTAAATCGGCCTTGATGAATTCCAGTTTTGGCAAATTATGGAAGGCTACTTTTAGACTGAAAGTAGGATGCTCCTCGTCCATATGCCGTCTGAACGCGTCCGGATCCTCGTACAGCTCCTGGCAGTAGACGCACAATATGCACTTATCGTTGACGCGGAAAGGGTACGCTGTGGTACACCGTAGGAGTGTCTCGGCATTACCCCGCGCCGGGTCGTACCACTCCTCTAAAACAGAAAAATCTCCGCTGTAGCCCGCCTGCTCTTTGACATCACTGGATAGCTTAAACCGATTTCGTACGAAGCTTATGCACGTAAGACCTCAATCAGTAGTCATGAATTTCTAACATGCCACTGACTTGGATCACTTGAGGTGTTCGTGAAGAAATCCTAACATAGAATAGCATCGGTAATATCCGTTTGCGTAATACTTATAAAAACTTCGACCGCGGATTCTCGATAAAAATAAATAAATCGTCAATAAAAAGTAAAAGTTCAGAGGAATTTCAAAAATTTCCACAAGTTTTCGTGTTCAATTTGACGTGCAAAAAGCACAAAAACGATGACAACTTTGATAAACAACAAAAAGATACAACGTTCATACAGTTGGGAGAAGCGAAAATTCGTATATTGCGTTTCACTCTTAAAGCTAACAATATGACACTGTGTGACACCAAAGTTGCAATCGACGTACCATTCAAGTACCGTCATAATTCAAAAAGAAATGTTGTAACAATCAAATGTTTCAACTTCGTCATCACAATGCGTCAAACGTCTCTAGATATTGCACGGACGGATTCTTGTGCACTTAGTGATTTCAAGAGGGTAGTTGTGAAGATTGGCGTTAAACCTTACCGATTTGAAAACTATGGCTTTAAATGTATTCTGAAGATGAATCAGATAGCTTAAATAGGACTGCTCTTAGTCAGATCACGATAAAGTTAAATCATCAACCCGAGATGAAATTACGACTTAACCCTAAATATTTAAAAAGGGCCCAGATAACCCATTTAACAGAATTTTAAATTGAGAAAAAATACGGCATTTATCTCTCATACCAGCATCAAGCTGCCAGGATACACAAAAATCGTAAAAGGTATGGACCATAGAATGAGCAAATCATTCGTGATAAGTTTTGAAGTCTTATGAAGATTCTAGTCCTATGTGAGACTACATCTGTGACGCATATGCCGATGGAGATTATGATATACGATTAATGATCATTGCATTTAAATAGGAAATAGACTGCCAAGAATCAATCTTCATCCGTCGTAAAATACAGAAAACGAATCAACATCTCCCATTTCATTAGCAAGGTCTGACGTCATTGATTATTGATGAGAATACGAATAAAACATTGAATCAAATACATCCGTCAGTGAATGCTAGAGACGTGTTCACCGGCAAACACACAACAAAACCGGTGTCATATGGATATGTCTCGATAGATCGAAAAAAAATGATGAAAAATTTAGTAACATAATATATCTCTCTTTAAGATAACAATTAGGGACAGAGCTTGTATATATATATTTATATAAAATCAAAAACACTTACCTCCGATGAGCGCGACGAAGACGGTGGCTCCATCTTGGCAATTTAAAAGTACCCTACGAAATATTCAAATCATACTACTACCCTCTATATTATGCAAACGGACTGCTAATATAGAAATATTATAAGAACAGCACTCAATAATCAATTTTAACCCTATTGAATTGATTGAAACAGCTCAAATTATTGACTATGTTGGTTTTAAATGTACATTGCTATTTATCAAGCCACAATGCAACACCAATGTATTCGATTCTAACCTGCAATAAATACAGCATGATATTATGCTCATTATCTCCTTTTAAATTCAATTGATAAGCTGATCAACTGCCATGAATAAAAATGATACAGGAATCAGATATCTTTGACACTAATAGTATTTCAAATTTTTAGTAGAGAATAGAAACAAACATGACAAGCATCTTGTTTTTATTTATATGTGTTATTGCTGTACATTATAAATGTGCTATTGGTGTACATTTTCTTTTTGTTTTATCATACTACAAGTAAATTTTATGTATACGAATAAACAAAATTGGAGTGTCTGTTTGTAGTATTAAAATAACCGCTTTTTACTAAATGCATATGTATGTATACACAATACATATACCAAAATATTTTTTTTTTACAATTTTTGTCTGTCTGCTCCCGCTAATCTCTGAAACGGACTTTCACAGGCAGATAGCTGATGTAATATGGAGTAATTTAGGCTACTTTAATTTTAGAAAAAGTTTTCACTCCCACGCGAACGAATTTTCAGGCACAGCTAGTTCTTATTATTATTTCCTAACTGGTCTGTATAGAGAGAGTGATAGATGTAGAAGGAGCGAAAAAAGTCAATAAGGACTGGGATATTTGTCAATTAGTGCTTTCTACCTATCCATAAGTGACCTAGTAGCCTGGTAGCGTAATATTACAATAATAATACTACCATACTCTTTAAAATACAATGCTTGTTATAATTATTGATACAAAGATGACACAACATGTATTCTGACAGTTACTATGGAACATATGTTTTTCTTTATTGTATGACACAATATGTATTCTGACAGTTACTATGGAACATATGTTTTTCTTTAGCAAAATGGTATATTAATTTAAAGTGATGCACACCTACTGGGTGGCAAAATTTAAGGTAATAAAGAGTCATAAACTTAACTATCATCATGTATTCCCCTAATAACGTTAAAACTAACGATTTTTTCTCAAATAACTAAGTTATTCTCATTTTTTAAAAATTGTAAAAAATATCTATATATAAATTGACCTATTAAAACTACAGATCTAAATACTAGTTCATATAAAATATGCTAAATGATTTCAATAATATTCTCATAATTAAATGACTATTTGATTTGAGTCTGTTGCATTTCTCACCATCGAACCTAAATGCTACAAAATACACACACATTGACAGAAAAATCAAACACAGGCAATATATATGTATATAGAAGTGAATAATAAAATAATAAACGCTCTGTTAATAAATACCATACTGCATATAAATTGTACAAGACATATGATAGTTGCGGAACAGGAGACGTGTGAACAAGAAATTGACTGGCCTCCCTTGAGCTGAGAAGATATCATTAAAAACCTGCTGAAAGTGATAATGTAAGAAGGTGTATGAAGGACCTTTGGGCATTGCAATAAGTCTCAAACTCTTGTCACCTGTCATTGATCTTCATGTCCAGGACATATGCCCACAATTTCTTTGTACATAGCAAGCTATACTTATGGCTTGTACATTTCATCGTAAACAACATGGCAACCGTGGAAGACATATCCATATGATTATGTATATACAATATATATGTCTACTGCACATGCAACTTATTTTCTAAGTACTGATTCATTTTCTGCTGTAAACAACTGTATATTGTAATTGAATGATCAATTTAAGAAAGTTTGAGGCAGGTTAAGAAATTTACATAATTGCAACTAATTACATGTATTTGTGTGTGTATCATAAAATATATTAGGAATATATGCTTCATGCTCAGGAAGTGTCACAAGTGTGAAATAGTAATTTGTATATCGGACATTAGTGACTGTCTGATTAGAATGTATAAGGGTGGTAATGGGTGATAAGGTTCTGAATTTTTTTTAAATGGCACTCAATTCTCAAGATTATGTTCTAATTATTTTATTTCAACTTTTAACATGTGCTACATGTAGCTTTTAAATGGCAATAGCAAGTGGCAATGATTTGGCAACTTATCGTATGTTGCCAATGTCTATATGACATACTTTTCAGTCCACTTATCACCCCAAACAGAATGTTTACCATGAATTTTTATTACTATTTATTTACAGCTGGAAGGATGTTGTCTAGGCAGATACTAAAATCAAACAATGTTAAGTTTCCTCCACTAGGATGTTACTGAATTCCTACAAGTTATTATTCTTTATAAAAGTTCAAAAATTCCTCTGCGAAAATAATACAATTTAAAAAAATCTGACTTTCACCTCTATTTCACTTAGTATTTCTAAAATTAAAATGGCACATGGGTGATAATAAAAGAAACAACCAATTATTAATCATTGAAATGTCATTTTAAATATTTAGTTATAAAATACATATTGCAAATTTGATTTTAAAAAGCATAATGCCTTATATGAACAAATATACTATAGTCATATTTAGTGCACAACTAAACCAAAAGAATAATGTAACTATCCTGGGTGTAATTATTCTGATCTTTTGTTAGCTTTTCCCTGGGGCTATCACCTTTACCCTACACACACGCACGCAAGTACGCAAGCACGCACGCACGCACAGAGATATTACAGCAGAAAACTTAATCAGAATATTGTCAGTAAGTGAATTGTCGTGAATAGCAATGAACATAAATTATTAACAATCAATATAAAGCTATAAGGAATATATTCCTTTTTTAAATTCAGTTGTCGAAGTTTTGATACAGTATGTGAGTGATATATAAGAAATAACACCTCCTTGTCTCTTATCCCCTCAGTGTAATTGAAGTAAGGCAGAAAAAGACAAAATATTTACAAACGAATTAACTGTAACACAATTATAGATATAATTCATATATTTAAAAAAACCATTCCTGTTGATATATAGGCACTAATTTACGATATGTTTTCTATCTACACCTTACAAGTGATTATAATTGAAAGTACAACATAAAGACAACTTACTATCATAATTATAATATATGTACCTAAAAATTAGTTTGTATAACTTGTATCCCCACCCTGCATTTATTACAGATAATAATCTAATTAAGTAAGGAAATTCTATATCCAGTGAATTGGTAGAAAATGGTAAACCTTTATTCCCGTAAATAATGTAAAATATTAGAACATTAGTTTAAGGAGCACAATAATAATGAAATTAATTAGAAGTAGAATAAAGGCTGTGGATGACATTTATTTCTTCATTTATAATTCCTTATTTAAACTTCATTATGAAAAAAATATAAATAGAAATAAATAACAAGATGTACATAAAAACTTAATAATGTTTAATAGTTGAATTATCATTTCCAACAGACTTATTCCGCAAGTAACCTATGGGACAGAGAAATGTAAATATAGAAATAAAGGTGTGTATACACCATTTTAAAGGATTATAATTATTATTCAGCATATTTGTAACTGCATCAGTTGAATAACTCCCTGCATTCAACAAATAACTATATAATCATATAACCATTCACATCAACTCACTTTCCGACAAATGGAATATCAAAAGCAGATGCCTACCTTTTTTTTTCTTCTCTGGCTTCGGCTTGGCGACAACCTTCTCCTTCTTGGTCTTCGCCTTTTTTGGCGGCGTCGCCTTCACCTTACTGGTAGACTTTCTCTTTTCAGCCACTTTGGCGTTATCAAGTAGGTCTGTGAAGTCGACCGCCTCCTTTTTGGGCGTTTTGCTTGCTAATCGTGTCAGTGGCTGGTCATCAACTGCAAATAATCAACACATAGAACATGTTACCGACAGTTTGTTAAAGTAAATGGAAAGCATTTTTACATGTGGTCAGTAGACAGAAAGCTTTCCAATGTTCTTCTAAGCAGTAGCAACACTTAATATTTTAAACAATAAAATTTTAAAATTTTAATAAGCAAACGTAAATCATTTCTTGTCCCATGATAAGTATCTTAATAGGAAGTAATCACATCATATAATATAACACAAACCCTAGTGCAGAAATAAATCTAGTACCCAAACATACTGTTAATAAGGTTCTTGATTTTAGTACCCAAGGGCTACTAATTCAACTCCAGAACTTAAAAGAAAAACTTAATTTAATATGATATGAATAAGTATCAGCATCAACAGTGGTTATTTTATTCATAATCTCAACAGTTGAATACCAGTTCTTGACTCCTCTGAATTTTTATCTAGAGAAAACAATGGCAAGTAGAGAAAACAATGGCAAATACTAACGATCATCATCATCATCATCTCCGAAATCCGGTACATCGTCCACATCGTCATCACTAACGAAGGCCTCCTCCTTTACCTCGTCACTGTCCTCTATTTTCACTTGTTTCTCTAGAGGCTCCATGGTTACTGAAAGTTTAATTGTCACTTAGACAGCAGAAGTGAAAAATTATATCATTATTATTGGCATTCTATCATATGTGGCATTCATGTATCACATATAGCAGGATCAAACATTAAAACCTGTATCTGCCTAAGGGGTGAGCAAAGGGGTACACCTCCATGATCCACCACTTTTGCTATTCCCCATAAAACAGAATATTAGTCTAATGCCATACATACAATGGTCACAAATCTAGCTTTTGTGCTAATACTGGGAATTAGTACTTAGGCCAAAAATATAAATATATAGAACAGATATCTCATTATAAAAGGAAATCCATGTTCCAACAGTGGGATGGTAAAAGCGTCAGAACAGTAACAAATGGAATAGATCATTGGAATTGGTCAGTTTGATTCACCGTCTAAATTGGATGCATCTGAGGATGTGACAGGATCCAGGTGCTGCAGGAAAGTGCGTTCGCACTCGCGCACCTGTCGCTTGAAGTCGGACGCATCTCGAAGTCGGGCGATGCATGGTTCACATATGAGACGACTGTTGCTGTTGGGCCCAGTTGATTTTGAATAGGCTACCTGTAGTAAAAAATTAAGTCATGTTAATAATTACGTTTCGTTATTAAAAAGCAACTCGACCAGAGCCATTGGTCAAATAGCTGCAAGCGCGATTGCCGATAGGGAGGTCCTGGGTTCAAATGATGAGTTGGCTAATATTGGATTTGGAGCTGTGCCTAGTGTTTGGCAATAGGCTCATCACCTATTCCATGGTGGTACATAAATGTAACTGTTGAAACACGGGAGAGTACTACACTCCCTTGCCTACCGCTTAGGAGATTATTATGTTTTGTCAATAATTAACTTTCCTTAATAACTTGGGTTTAGATAAAAATTGTGTTTTATTGTTTACTAATTTTTAATGTGCTACCTGTAGCAAAAAAGTATAGTTTTGTTAATGACTGACACCTGCTGCTGGATGATGGCGTTTGAAGTATTGTGTATCAATTATGAAGGTATGGCAAACAAATGAGTAGAAGAAAAGTACATACTTGTAAGGGAACTAGTACAGAGCAGGTGAACAGATATTTATTCATATTTTAGTAGTTTTAACTTGTTCACTTTGCTTTTTTCTTTTCCTTTTTTGTTATTCATAAACAATTCATTATCAGCCAGTCTCGATCCAATGCTGGACATAGGCCTTTTATTAGGGATTGTTGTGAATAATCCTCATAATGGGCATGTAGGTTGAGAATCACAGAGGACAGATTCTACCACTTACACTGCTGCCATTAAACAGCCAGCATAGAACATAAAATACTAAAAGCTTTAAAATTAAATGACACAACAACAGGTCCCACAACATATATTTCAAGCAAAATACTCTCTTACAAGTTTTGAAATTACATCATCACATTAATTCCCCTGCAGGGTAGTTAGAAAGAACTGAGCACCAAAAATATAAAAAATATATATAATAGTCATGTATGAAAGAGCTGATGAATGTAGAAAAATCATAGCAGATCCTATTATTTTTATGCAGAAATACAATTGGATTTGGAAATACAAATACAAAACATATATTTAAGGGTGTAAATTAAGGATTAAAAGTTTTATGAAGTTTTGTTCGACTAATTGACATAATATTTAGAAAGTAAGGAAAACAGCATAGCACAGAGCACCCTCCAAGTAGGTGGTATGATGATATACACAAAGTGGCTGGCAGCAGTTGGAATTGAAAAGCTGAAGATCAAGCTTAGTGATGTGCTGTTAAAGAGGCCTATGTCCAGCAGTGGATGGGCATAGGTTGATAATGAAGAAAAAAAACAAAACAAAAATTTTTTACCTAATACATTAATAGAACACAAGCCAACAATAGGGCTGGAGAACATATACCAGGTCCACTAGTCATCATCATCATCATCAACCTTTCTTAGCCCACTGCTGGACATAGGCCTCCTCCAAACGGGGGTTTATGCCCATAATCTCCACACTGGGCTTGCGGGTTGGAGATCACAGGGCAGGGCTTTTCGCACCGCCGACGCTACTGCCCGTCGGCGGCCAGGGCATTTAGCCGTGCCTATTTAGGCTGCGCTATACCGCAATCAGTCGCCAGAGCGTCGTCTGTTATAGCAGGATACACCACGTTCAGGTGAGGTTGACTTGGGAGCTAAGATGGTAGTTGGAACCCCTTACACATTATTACATATTAGCCATACATACTCAGCACAAATTGTATTTACTCGTATATACAATTTGTCTTGGCTGCCATAACACGTACAAGCGCGGTGTATATCTAAAAATGTCCCAAAACATTGACTATTCATTATTTTTATAATTGCACCTGACGCAACACAAAAATCAAAGAGTTTATTTGACGAATGAAACAATGCCCATCGGATACACCTGTTAAATGGTCGTTAATATAAACGCCTGTTAATCGACTAAACAATTCAGAATTTATGGATCAGCGCCAAGTTCAATTAGTACTGAAGCCGCGAATGTGGCGACTCAATCATGTTACCAAGAACATTTCACTCGTCCCCCAATGTTGTAACAAACTGTTTCGTTCGAGAGGGAGTTTAAGGACGAGATAGAGCTTAAATGTCATGTTATTGGCAGTAAAAAATAAATCATCCCAACCTGAGCTGCCGTACTGCCCTCGGAACTATCCTTTTATCGACAGACGGTCTACTGACCCACTTAAGCGGACTCTCGAGGTCAATACAACATGCAAGCCACACGTTTGCAGTTTATATTTAAAATTTGCAAGCGTACTTACAAAAAAATAATATAAACATTTTATAAATGTAACGTCACGCCTATATTTCCTATGTAGGCACAGTAATGTAATCACTATCACCAGCATCACATCCAGTCCCTTTTGTTCCACTGTTTGACACAGCCCTACCCAAAATGTGCCCCAAGATCCGATCCTCCACAAACGTCATCCTATCGCTACTACCCGCGTTCGGAAGATCATCGGTCTAAAGTCTAGGTGGATGCCTCACAATACACCCGCCAATTCGTGGTGTCTATTCTAGAACTCGTCCTTCTCAACGTCCATCAGTTCTGCGACATATGTGACCAGTACTTACACTGCCACTTCAACGTGTTAATCGTATGAGCTACTTACGACAGTTACCCTAGTTGTTTGCCGGATATCCTCGTTTCAGATCTTATTCCACACTGAGTATAGGTCTTTCCATGGTAAGTTGAGCTACGCTTAGCTTGTGGACTAATCTAAATGTCAAGGTCCACGCTTCTGCAGCGTATGTCACTGAAGGAAGAGTAGTCCTAAAGCAATGTGGGACAAGCGAAAAGAAAATTGGACGAAACTACTGAAATGCTGCATAGCCATACAGAATGCGTCTATCAATTTCACGATTAAAGTTGTTTTTACCGAGATTGATACTGAGCCCTAAACACACGTACTTCTGGTCAATGTCAATCGTAATTCATCGACTATTGCACATAGCTTCCGTCTTGTCCGTGTGCGTGGCCCGCGCGGCTGGTCGAGACGCACCATTTAGGCTGTTCAACAGTGCTCTCATAATTCACCAGTTATAGTGACAAAACGCTCACTCCCTATTCCACAGTGGAACTCTTAAAAAAACTTAAATGAACTTAAATCTGCGTCAGAGCCATTTATATGAATAGGTTAATATTTTATCTGTATCATACACTAAATTGAAAGTTTGAATATTAGTCCATCGTTTTTATTCATATATGAACACCTGCCGGAATTTCGCTCTTCTTATCTAAGCCACTACATTCAATACATGTGATATTGCACGGCGTATTCAATCAAAGTTTGCTGAAAGCTTCGCATCGAACCGTTTCGTGTTCGGGTACAATTTTTGCACACATTGCTTCTATGGCGTCAGCTGGTAACCGGGGTAAGGCCAGTATAATTATACTATCCACACTGTAGCGCCGTTCTGTCTACACGAACTTCTAACAAACGTATATTAAGGCAGAAAGCTCACTTTTTACACAGTATAAATGATAGACCTTGATGTAGTTTGCTTAAATGTCTTAATTTAGGAAAATCTTAAACTAAGTTAAGCTCAGAGCTTTGACGCTTAGCTTGTTTTAGATGATACAGATACATAGACTGTCTTTATATGAAACGAGGGTACGAATACAAAAGCATAGGGAACGAAAGTAATAATAAAAATTTAACATTTCTTGGAACATCTCCATACTATCTGATACCAAAGTAAAAGTAAACTCTAAGAGAATCCGCGTTGAGGTAACCGGCTAGCTGCTAATATATTTCACATAATACATTTCAACTCAAAATACTCGTATATAGGTACTTTTATGGATTTTTCATAGCCAGGCACCAGTCCAAACCCAGAGTGTAGACAAAGTGCTTGAAAATGTTTAATAAAATACGAAACATTTGTTTGGAAATTAAATATTCTAAATCTGTTTACGTCTTTGATAAAGCCAAGGTTAGAGCAGTTTCATAATATAATTATGAAGATTTCGCTTTGTACCTCAACAATAATTCACAATTAGATTATTTTAATTATATAAAACATGGGTGCCTCCGTTGGTCGAGTGGTTGAAAGACGCGACTGGTGATCGAGTGGTCCTGCGTAAGAATTCCGGGTCTGGTGGGATTTCATTTTCTAAATTAGATTTTCTTATAAAAATTGTAATAGTGGCTTTCGTGGAGTCTGGATCTGGAATGGGTTGACCACCTATTCCATGGGAAGTAAAACGAACAGATGAAGCTTGGGAGTGTACT
>DWMG01002096.1:0-13819 GCA_018244855.1 Elbella merops | reverse complement strand
GCGACGGCAGTCACTTACCACCAGGTGACCCGTTTGCTCGTTTGCCCCCTATTCTATAAAAAAAAAAAAAAAAAAAAGGGTCACCACCTGTTCCAAAATGAAGCGTATAAAGTAACTGGTGACCCGTGTGAATGTACCGGTCTCCTCTGCCTACCTGTTCGGGGTGATACAGGTGAGATATTCCGTTAAATCATATGCTAATATATATGTAAATAACAGCTATCATGTAACAATTACATTATTATTATACAACACAGGATCACTTACGGGGTAAACAGACACCACCGACTGTTCCAACAAACTAAAGATATATGTCTGTTGAATGTTATATTCGTATACTATGACGATAAAAAGAGCCTTAACACAACATGATTGTGGGAACAATAATGCAAGTATTTCTGATACACACTTCTATTATATATCCTCGTTGCGAAGTGTCCGTTCCGAAGAATGGAAGGGTCTCATTTTTCTTATAATAATATATTCATTCACACTGTTGTGGCGTAGTGACTGACCTGCGACGCCCTCGCGCTCTGGCCCCATACAAGTATCATCTATTATACTTTTCAGTGCTCACTGCAGGGCTATCGCTGTCACGCGTAAAAATAATTAATATTTTTTCTTCTTAGTGACTGCCTCATTGGTCGAGAGGTGTTGGGTTCGATGGGGATTCTATTGGATTTTTATAACTTACATTTTTTAAAATTCCTCGTAGTGTCTCGGATTTTGAATCTGCGCCCACTGTATGGCAATAGGCTCACCACCTATCCCATTGTGGGACGTAAACGTAACCGGTGAAAGGCGAGAGCGTACTACTCTCCTCTCCCTTCCCCTTTAGGGATTATAGGCGTAAAATTACGGTTTTCTTATTAGGTTTTAGCTTATAGTATTTCGTCTTTACCGATTACGAAGAAAAATCGTAACGATTTTAAAGCAAGCAGCTTTTAAATTAAGCATAGTTTTTTATTCATTAATTGTCAGTGACACTTGTTTTAAACTGTTCTATCTCAGCGTACGTGTAGACGCTCAGCAACCTTTAAGTATAGAAGTTTTTCAGCTGCGCCTCCTGTGACCGACCGTGATTTATTACGAAAAGTAAATACATTAATAATTCTAATGTAAAAAGTACCAAAGTACACTTTTAGTTTTTTTGTTGATCCGCTTTTGTTTTAATAGCATTTGTCGTTTTTGTATACCACCTGCTTGAATAAGTTAGTTTTACTGAGAACACGTGATCTATGAGTATGTGAAAAAATCTATCGAATTCAAAAGATTTTGAGCGCAAAATAAATAATTTCTTAGATACGCTCTTAATATTAGGTACGTACATTACGAATGTTATGAAGTTTTGCTGAATACATAATATATTGTTTTAATAAATGATGACTGAAAAGCAGCTATTGTGGAAATCTTCAATAGATTACAGCAGAGCCGTCGTGTTAAAAATGGTCCCTTTTTAATTATTATTAACCCTTTTATTATTAAACTGTTGGACACGGAGCTCCTCGTAGTATGAGAATGGTTAAGGCCACAGCCTGCCACACTGGCCAACTTTGAATTAACTATTAACTTAATTAATTTTCAGGACTTAACTATTTTTCAATACCAATATTAGAATAATCACTTCTCATAATAAATAAATTAGACTGCCTCGTTAGTCGAGTGGTTGCAAGCGCGACTGCCGATCGGCAGGTCCTGGATTCAAATCGCGGGTCGGGTACTATTGAATTTTCCTAATTTAAAATTTCTCGTAGTGGCTCGGAGTCTGGAAGTGTGCCCGGTGTATGGCAATAGGCCAATACTATACAGTAATAATACCTATTCGTGGAAAGTGAAACGTGGGAGTATAGATATTACAATCCTCTGTCTACCTCTTCGAAGATTACAGGCGCAATGTTACGTTTCCGTACTCATAATGATTAGATTAAAACGATATATCCCGAATCTTACCTTAGTTTGCGTTAATTTTATTGGGTATTTATACTTTATTTCACGAATGTCTATTTTCTTCCACCGTATGAGGATTAGAAGAATATATATATATATATTTTTTTTGTATCCAGCTGTTTGACAAACTGTGGTATCAACAGTTTGTCAAGTGTCAGGTCGGTCGGACCTATCATCAGTTATGTCCTAACTTTTTCCTGCCATTTTCTTTTTGTGTGATTTAAGATATCATCGCCCGGCGTAAGTCAATGAGCTAAACCTTATTACACTGGACGTATAACTGGTGAAAAGTGGTAGTACTACATTCCCCTGTCTACCCCTTCGGGGAAATATAAATGTGTTATCATGTTGTGTTTTGTCATAATTATTATTTAAAAAACATTAATTTTTAGTGTCCTCGCAACCCTAATCCTAACTCTTCCATTTTCGTTTTCCCATTTGTCATGAACAGTACTTTTAGAGGTTAAAAAGGGATATTTTATTAATGTTTTTCGTATATCATGATTTTAAAATACCTTTGTAAAATTCATTAATTTACACAAAACACCTCATATTAATTTAATTGCTTGTTTTCCGAAACGGCTACTAATAACTTCACAAGATAAAAAAACATCATTTTTATTCCTCCATTCGACGAAGAATAATAGCTAAAATAGTTATGAAATTAATAGTAAACATAGTAAATAAATATAGTTAAACATAGTAGTATATAGTATTAGGTATATAGTATTAGGTATATAGTATTAGGTATATAGTATTAGGTATATAGTATTAGGTATATAGTATAGTGAATAGTAATATAGTAGGTAGTATATAGTATATAGTACAATAATTAAAAATAATTTAGCAGATCTTATTAAGACGAAACATTGCCGTTTAAATACAACATCGTCTAAATTTTTTAAATCGCAAAATGCTAAATATACAAGCGAGGAAGTCACTCTGTGCTCCTGAATTTTCCATCTCGGATCAAAATGTATCCAAATAAAATGAAGCAATATCATTACTGCTTATATTTAGAACCTGCAACTTCGTCATCTTCATCACCATAATTATCATCAGCCTACCCCGGTCCACTGTTGATCAAAGGCCTCTAGCACGCCACTGAGCTCGATCTTCAGCTCTTCGCATCCAACCGCCGCCGGCCACCTACAACCTAATTAGCATAAGCATTCAAAGTTACGGCTCGATTTCCAACGAACACTGCGTCTTTCCACATTTATTTGCGAATACGTTTGCCCACATTAACCACGGTTCGCCGGATTGCCAGCTTACTTCAATGTCAAAAAGTTCTTTCATTTCTGTGTTCTCTATAATTCGTGCACAAATCTCAGAAGGTCTCAGAATTAGAAGATGTACCTAATGTCTGCCACGTCTGCAATGCTACTCAAAAGCGTGTTTGCAGAATCCACATCCCTTATAGGACAATATGGAGAAATATATGTACGAGTAATAATATACCTTATTGGCAGAAAAGGCAGAAAAATTCTTGCAACCAAATTTAACAATGACCGCGCAGCTCTAATAATAACACAAAAAAGGATTAAAAATAATCTGCACACAATAACAGTGTAAAATAATAATAATAATTACAAGCACAAAATAATGCTCCGACGCATACTGTGAAATGGACTGGACTCAGCTGTTCCGACCATACTACTCTGTGTATAGCTCCTTTTTATGATTATGCAAGTAAATACAATGTATTTTTATCTTAGAGATGTGTTTAATGGTACAGTCATATTCAAAATTCTCCGAAGTCATAAAAAACATAACATTAATTAAAGCTAATTGTTTGCGTTTTTCATAAAAGTACCTAATTACTTACGATACTTGTTCTAAACGCGTTAACAGTCTGTTTGCAAATTAATTTAAAGGCCATCTCAGCAACGTGAACAAAGCCTTATTTTAGCATCCGTACTGTACGCTACTAATAACTAAGGATTTGTTTGACTGGACCGTTGGTTCATTGATTAGTGAACCTGCCCTGGATCATGAATTCGATTCCCACCGGAATAAATATTTGTCTGTTAAGGCAATTATTCTGTATTTGGGTGTAAAAAAAAATATATAAGTTATTGTTTGTGTGTATTGTGTGTTTGTATTGGTACTTTATCAGCCCTTCTGTTACCATAGCAAGTTCTTTGCGTAGCTTGAAGTACTAGGTGGAGTGGAAAGTTCTCAAGACATTTATTTCTGTTAGTATTAATAATAATCGAAGTGGTTCTAATTTAATTGGAAGTCTAAGGAGTTCCAAATACGTATCATACTTACTTTTCACTGAAAACAGTTAAGAAAATGAGTACCAGATTTGTAACAAATATATCATGTATAAATGTATGATACATACATATTAGGGTATTAATTGTCTCAAGGTGGTGATAAGCATGCAGGATGACCTCACTATCGTTAAAATAACGTTTAAACCTCTGAAAATTTATAGGAGAATCAGAAATGTAGTAGAGTATAAGCAACAGAGAATGCTATAATGTAAGTGGATGTCGATGGACGCAAGTGCCGTGGCAGACCAAGGCTTATCTATCTTAACTAAATATACCAGATATTGGCTGATTGGACAGTTGGAAGTCTCCGAAGCCAGCGTGCATTTATTAAGAGTATAATGAATAAAGAAGAAACAAGGCGGGTTTATAAGGATAGAGATATCTGGCACTCAGCGCTCTTTGCCTACCCCGTAAGGAACCTGGCGTAAAAATATGGCATAAATGTATGTAAAACATGAAATATATAAAATTTAACGCACTGGACTATGAAACCAAAGTAGTTTCTTTGACGTTGGTGTGATGATTTGTGGGAAGATTATTGAAACAATTCCTGTCACACATCAAAGTAAAATATCATAACATTTTACATACTGGAATAATTTGTTTACCGACAAAACTGAATACGAAAAATAAAAGTAAACAGCAACTCGACAATAACAATATCAGATCTTTAGATATTAATATATCCTGTACTTATATTAGATTGGAATATCTGACGAAAACGTTACTTATTTCCTTTTTACATCGAGGTACAAGCGTATAATATAATATGTATATATTGCGAGTGTACTATTGTTGGCAATGAGACCGATTTATGCCAACGTTTTCAATCATCCATATTATTAACTTATTAAAATCATGTACCAGAGCTATCCTATCACTTATATAACAATTCTATTATCATGACTAATTATATTATTATAAGGTACTAACTAATTAATCAATTCTTTTAATAATAAAAATATCCCAAATTAATTAAAAATTCGAATCATTATGTCAGTTAAGAATTGTGACGTTAAAATGTAAATTAAAAATTCCTCATTTACAATACGTTATGAAACGAAGCGAGTAATTTAAAAATGTTTATGAGCGATAATTGCCGCCATTAAGTTTAATTATTATGCATAAGATTTACATTTTTTTATATTTATAATAACAATTAATTTAATATTTAAATTCCACAAAGGACTGATATTATTGTTAAGGAAGCAAGACATTACAATATTATTTAATACAATATTTATGGTGACATATTTATCACATACAGCGATCGCATGAAGGAATCTGTTTACAAGAGCCATACCATGTTCAGGTTCAAGACGCGATGCGTAATGTTCAGTTAGCGATAATATTATTACTGCTCAACTGTTATTTCAGTTGTTTGTTATAGGCAGACCAACTTGAAGAAAAGTTAAACACTATTTCTGAAGGATTAGAAGTATTTAATTTTATTATTAAAAGGGTAATATTAAAATTTTCACGAAAGCAAAATAAACTTAAATTAAAAAGAAATAACTTGAAATATTCTTTCTTAATATATTTATCTTTAACACACGTTTGTAATAATGAATAACATCAACCTACACATATAAAAACGCTAATAATGTATAGGTAGATATTTGGCACTCGGTGCGCTGTGCTGTTCACAAAAATATTCTTATTATGAAAAATATAGTAATCACACTCGTTACAAATTTTTTAACGGCCTTTGAATTACTAGGACTACATGACTATAAAGCTGACGCTTTAACAGATCTCGTACGAGCTTAATAAAACATGAATGTGTGTCAGCGATAACGACTATTCCGTTTGTGTGTCGCTATCGCCCGGCGCGTAGATACCAGTCGCCTCCATGACCGTTTACGAGCGACTCCTGCGCACAGTAAACAATCATCGCATTAACCAACAACAAAGAATCCTACCTATTTTCGTGCACCAATAATATTTTTACAAATGTATGTAAATTACTCAACTGAACACATTATATTCCTAAGAACCAACTTCCAAGAAATACGAAATTCTTCACATTTCGCAAAATAATAAAACGACATTAACTTTGAATGTCGAGTAATAAAACAAAACGTCGGTTATTCACGGATATTACGTTATAGATGAAGCGATGTAAAATGACTTACGATAATAAATTACGGTGATGACCGTCATTGAAGTAAGTAACTATTCGTTAACCAACTAAATATGCGACAGAGGCGTTTATTTGTCTGAGTCACCCAAAATCTAAGCCTCGTTCAATATTTGCTATAAGTGGAAAGTATAAACGTGATAACGTGTCTTAATTGTGACCTTTTAACTTCGAATAAAATGAATCTCGTTAGTACTAGTACGATAGCACGCCTAATGCCAAACTAAACTAAAGGCGAACACTTGTATTAACAGCGCATGAAAATGTATAAGTAGTAGCTTACATAAAAACACTAAAAAATGTGTGACTTGGCGTTGTATTAGGTTTATTAAAAGCAAAGACGGGATAAAATTAAGAACGAAGTTAAAAAGAGGTATATAAAAAGTTACCCTTCATATAAAAAGTGTCCTTCATAAAGAACAGAAAACATTACAAACTGATCTCACGAGCCGCCTACACGAATTTCTTAATTAATTTCAAAGACCGTTCAATAGCTGGTAAGGTGTCATGTTGATTCAGTATTAAAAAGAAGTCTGTAAGATAATCAATGAAAACAATAGAGAAGTGGGCAATCATCATCAAAGAAAATTAAAATAAATGGGTCCGTCGTACCCGTTCTATTCACCAACTTCAAACATTCGAAGTGTCTTTTCAACGTACCTATTTTGATAAAACGAGAATTAGACCCTGTAGTAAAACTGCTTAGGTACAGCCTTGAGACTAAGGAAATTCTTTAGCCTCCAGACGGGATAAAAGACTTTAAGTGTTCTTATAAACTAAGAATAGGATATTGCTCGGGTCTGGTGTAATCTAAATTCGTCGTGAAATTGACGGGTATGTTTGGAAAATCATTCAAACGAAGTGCTACTTACCACAAGACCATAGCCATAAAGCCTCGGCTACCCCCGAAATGCCTTCACGGAATAAAATAACAGTCTCAAGATCAAGGTTTTATATGTCACAAATATACCGAACAAGCGTATAAGCCACTTATCTTTGATGACTGATTATAAAAATGTATACATAATCCCTACGCTTTCCACGGCACACTTAAGAAAATTGTTACTAGCAAACCAGAAATGTCTGCGTCCAAAGAAAGCATCAAATATATCGATAATTTATAGATATCAATTATTTTATCGTTCCACTGTTGGGCAAAGGTCTCTTCTCAGAATAAAGGTTAAGGCCACAGTCTGCTACGCTGGCCAGAAGCCGGATGAGAAACTTCCCACGCTTCAGTGTAGTTAATGGAGAGCTGTATGATGGGCAGGTTTCTGTTTTAAGTTTTCCTTCACCCTTACAGCAAGGGATATTTAATTTTAAAATGCGTATTTTTTAGCAACTGACTGACGCCAGAATTTGCGACCAGCAGTCTTGGCGTACGTAGCGAAACGTAGGATGCCCTCAAGCTAGGCGGAATGATATATACGTACACTGACTGGCAGTGGTTGGATGCAAAGAGCAGAAGATCGAGCTCAGTGGCGTGGTATTGAAGAGGCCTATACCAACAGTGGACGGGAGTACGCTGATGATGATGATGAACCCGAAGTGTGGACCGCTAAGGTGTACAATATTTAAGGAAGTAAAGATATTCTCTTTCTATTTGGATCTCTATTTGATTAGGCAAAAAAAACAACATTTATAATACTTTGTTTTATGTAAATGTATACAAACAGTAGGAGTTTAGCAACAGGCATTCAGTAAACAGATGTATGTACCTGCAGTGCGTTGTTCAGTAACTGTTATTGTAAGCGTCGACCCAAATAAATGAATTTAAATATGATTTACTATGTACATCTGTATCCGTTCTTATGTACCATTCATCGGTTGTAAGCCGAGCATAAAGTAATCACGTTTAAATTTTATATAATAAAAACGTCACAATGTTACTTGCTGTGTCTGAGACTCGTGCAATTTTTTTTTCTGTAGGTACATTATGTGTCTAAAAAGAATAATTTAAAATGAAATTGCCTTTTACACTTTATTGACAAAAACAAGTATTATTATTATGTCGTCACGCCAGGTCCCGCCATTACGGGGCAGGCAGAATGCATCAGCTACTAAATATCATCATCCTTGCAAGCAATCTTATCCAAATTTCTATACACGGTGATGTCTCACATCACATCTACTTTACCGGTTTCATTTAAATTCGCCGTCCTGATAGGTTATTATCGGAGTTGTGATGTACCTTCGATACTTTTTACAATCAGAAAATGATTTCAATATCAATATGAGCAGTGCTGAACACTTCAGAACTATAATATTGAATACTAGGTATATAATTTTTATACATGACCTTATATACTAAGGAATTAAATAAAGCTAGGACTTTATGCATAAATTTTAAAAACAAGGGGCAAAAAATTTAATTCCCAATTATGTTCCCTAGATAATACGTGTATATTTAGTTTGCACTTATACAGTTATAAAAATTTATTGCACATATTTAATATATTATTAAAATATTTTCCGGTGAAACGTCCAGGTTTTGTAAATATTAAACATTAGAATGGACGTGCACTCGACACTTTGGTTTATTAATTCTTATATTTACCCTTTTATAATTTTACCTTTTTTTTTATTTATTTATTTTTTATTTTAATTTTACCAAAGCTAATTTCAATTCTGTTCTAATGGCACTTAGTAAAACGCGCTCTGAAATCGGTTTCGGACTCCGATTTTATGTGTGTAAAACCAAATAAAAAGTAACAATAAAGCGTATTTCGAAATATAAGTAGATGATTAACATAACAATCTCGTAGGTCATCATTGACAAAAACTAACATGTGTTAGGACTTGACTTGATACAAGGATTCCGGAGGCGAGATTAGGAATTCTGTAGGTATTTAGGGATCGGGTTTATCTGGGAGCTTTATACCCAATCATGATTCACCCTTTTATTGCTCAACTGTTTCAGACGGACCGCTTCTCATATTGATAAAAGTTCATATATATCTGCCAGCTGAAAATGTGCAATTTGACAAATTGACGCGCCCTAAAGAACATCATTCATCAGGTTGCTTAACATAATGGTACTGGGTTTTAAATCTCACGAACCAATATATTATTTTATTTCAATATACTGTCAACAAATCAACAAATTGTTATTTCGAGTATAATATATCGGTAACAATCTCGTCTGTCGCTAAAATAAATTAATGAATTAAATTCGCATACCACAGGTTTGAGACACAAAATCAAAACAATCATAGTCCGGGGTCATTTACTCTATTCTACTCAACACACCTAATTGACTCACTAGTCAACTAAGCTAGTCTTAATGCTTAACGAATATTACATTAATTATAATGTAGTTAGTAGAATAATAGAGGTCAGTAACGTAATGTGTGCATCCGCAGTACAGTAATAGTCCTGTTCATTATTCGGGCGATTGGAACCGCGTCCCTTTTATTGTTGTGTCGAGATCAGTGAACTCTGCCCCATGCACGCTCACCATAGCCCGCTGAGCGACTCCAGCGACGGCAACTGTGAATTGCATATTGTGAGAGATTACAAACATAAGCACCAGGTACCCATTTACATCATACGTCACATTTATTTCCAATTTTTTTTTTTAAATAGTACTTTTTCTGCTTTTTTGGGATAACTCGAGCCAATGTATCATTACTAATTAATGTTATTTTTTTGGAGAAATCCTCTCATTGTGAAAGGAGTCCCGTGTCTAGTCGTGGAACGATTAAAGGACGAAAGAATAGATTAATGATGTAGTTATTCACGTCGCATGAGTATATGCTGGTTCTGTATACACTCTTCCCGCTCCTGGGGTATGTTGGAAAAGATGTACAAAATTTCATTTGTTCTTTTCACTCATGTGTTTTTCCTTACACAAGCACTCATTGAAATGCTATTATTTTGACATTACAAACTGACACCTCAATTTTATTTAGTATACGTAAAGAGGTAGAAGAATTTTCGAATTGTGTTGTTAAAACGATAACCATCTGTTTGAAAGTTTAAATGTCGCACGTGGTGTTTGATTTTAGACGTACGCGGGCAGTACCAGCTCGCTAGCCCTTTGTCATGGTAATATTACCTCGTCTTTGTCATGTAGTTACTATTGTTAGGCAAAATCTTATGATCTGTCCAATAATGCCCTGCAGTTACTGAAACCTCGGTGCCTATCTCATTTTCCTATTTGTTATGTATTTACAGAAACATATACATATAATAAATCAGTGACTAATGGAGGTATGTACAAAGAAGATGTTAAGAAAAACTACTGTTAGAACTCTTTATTAACGAAATAGAACTGAAAACAATGATTTTTGTATTTACGTCTGTTTGTGCGTTTGTACGCTGATCTCAGAAACGGCTCGACCGATTTGGATGCGGTTTTCACCGATATATTGCGAAAGACTTAACTTAGTTTTAAGTGAAGCTTACCAAAATATATCGTTATTGTTTTATTTCAATCGATTCATAAATGAAAAATGTCAATGAGAAATAACAAAAAAAATATCAATAAAAATTAACAATAAAATTTGTCAATTTACAGTGCACCGTCAAACAAGTGAAGGGAGTCGCTGGCGACAGCCGTACTCAATATATTATAAACAGATTGCTGCAGACAGTATGAAGCTGAGCCTTTAAAATTTATCTTAACTTGAGCTCTCCGATCATTATTTCCGTCGTTAAACAGATAACCGCCGCATCGGTCATTAGTAGAGTATTCTCTTATCAACCGGCCCATTGACCAAAGAACACGGGGCAAACGGGCAAAGGCATTACACATTAAGTCTTAGCCGGCCGCATTCCAAAAGTGTACGTTAAAGATGTTATGAGATGTTACTTCAGGTAAATTCAATTTCAAAACTGACGGTGAAAGATCCGAGAGAGCAACGATAGCTTAGTGGTTTAACTTCAACTCCTCCTCCCAGGTTCTTGGGTACAAATGCTGACAGGCGCATTTACAAAAAATGCGCGTTTCAAAATTTGTTGTAACGGTGAGAGGAAACATCGTCGCGAAACTGGTTCACATTAAAAGTCTGGATAATGTTATCTAACTCTTCTCTCAACTATTGTCATTCTGTGAGAAGACTCGTATCCAGCAATATGAAACAGATTGAACGTAATTAACTTGAGTATATCACAACATTACTCTGAATAGCGTTTAATAATTAATTCATCTGCCTGTCGCTTTATTGATATTGCCAATATTATTAAATTAATTAATTTTATTACCATGGCATACAGTTACATATCATAAATATATACATACATATGTATCTGTGCGCGGTTTATGGCAATAGGCTCACCCCCTATTACATGGTGGGACGTAAACGTATGTGGTGAAACGTGGGAGTGTATAACACTCCTCTGCCTACCCTTTCGAGGATTACTGGTGTAATGATTTTTATATACTTATTTATTTTTCCCACCAATGTAGGGTTTGACTTTCATTCGATCCTTCAATCTATGAGGTCGAATATTCCTTGCTCCAGGCGTTTGTGTACTTACATTGAATGAGATATAACTCTTTTATTCTACCCCCATTGCCAAGTGGGAATTGTCAATTTCGATCAGTAAATAGTTCTATTTATCTCTCTTTATATTCAATGGTATAAACTACGAAGGGAAGTTTTGATGAATTCAATATCAACAGACTTAAACGGATCAAAATTAATTTATTATGGCATCTTTTGTAAAGACAGCACAGCGCACTAAGACTTAGATCTTAAAATTACGCCACAGACTAACATGTACAACCACTTTCATATTTAGATAGGTACACAAGTACTTTTACATGAAGGGTCCTTTAAAATAATCGACTCGGAGAACACAGAAGATATTGATCGTGTTTCAAATAGAGCTTTAGCACGTTTCAAGAAGATCTATTTTTACATTTCAATTGTTCTGTGGCGCCATCCTCTTGCTATTAAAACTGCGCTATGTCAGCTTCCGACTTTATTGAATTTCCTCGTAGCGTGTAGCGATACGAAAATTGTGTAATTTCCATTGTATACGGACGATATTAAAGTGATTCTATCCTCCTTCACATTTTTGCTCTTTAGTTACACGTTATAGTACTAATAATAGAAAGAATGAACGATTTCGAAGAATGACGAATGACGAATGACGAATTTTTGCGCATTTAAAAAGTAACATCGTCCCTGTAATCTCCAAAGAGATAGACAGAGGAGTGTAGTTCATTCCATCGTCCACCAGTTACGTTATACGTCCATCATGGAATAGGTGGCGAGCCTATTGCCTGGGACAGGTAGAAATCCTGCCTCTAAACTACTGCTAGGAACTTCAACTTTTTTGTTAATTTCTGGAAACGGTACCATGCACTTAGTATGAGCACTTTTATACAAATGTATTGGCCACTAGTTTTCATTATCATGGCTCATTTGCCATATTTTTCGTTGCCGTACTTGCTTTCGCTATTATCAGTGGACCGTATCATTGATAAGTATGTAACAGTGTTGATGATAAGCGTCCATTAAGTCGAAATACATTGGAAAATTTCGCCCCAGTAACGGCCAAATATTATACTTCAAATTAATTAATCTTAGCCTTACCCAACACTCGTCTATCTTGAAACATTAGGTCAGATCTAGCTGTTGGGGGATTTAGAAATCATAAATGTATAAGAAGCAAGTAACCTATGTAAAGTTAAAGACATTTAGCATTCCATGCTCGTACCTATTTAGCTTCGGCTCCTTCCCTGTAAGTGACATGGTATGACGATAAAATAATAATACAAATTATAGTTTTATATGATACAGCGGCCGGCTGATTGCGGTATAGCGCAGCCTAAATAGGCGCGGCTAAATGCCTTGGCTGCCGACGGACAGCAGCGTCGGCGGTGCGAAAAACCGTGCCCTGTGATCTTCAACCCGCCTGCCCAGCGTGGAGATTACGGGCATAAAGCCCCTTTTGGTGGAGGCCTATGTCCAGCAGTGGACTAAGATAGGCTGATGACGGTGATGATACATCCGACTTAGTTTTTGCTACGTATCTCAGCTAGAGAAATAGTGAAATACAGACAGTATTTGATGAGCTGGTAAAAATGTCGTCAGCCTGCACCCTTATTAAGTATTCTGGCGACGGCGGACTTATCAGTAACATTGAAGTGTCGAATTAACATTGCTAGCACAGCCACCACCACGGCCGACACCACACTCATATATAAATTTTCCTGAACTGCATTCTAAATGAGCCTCGTTCCATTTTATTCAACTTCCTAAATAAACATATGCATTCTTGTGACACATATGTATAGCAATCTACGTGATATCTCATGTTTGTTTTTTACATATGTATTTTTGGCTTTTAATCTCACTAATTTAAAATGAAAACAATGCATATATGATGGCAGACAGGACGGTGAGAATTTAATTTTGGTTTAATAATCGACCCATTATAATTCCACTGTTGGAATACGGGTCTCCTCTCAAATTGAGAGGGTTAAGGCCATAGTCTG